>DWQX01004262.1:0-15439 GCA_018245475.1 Pharmacophagus antenor
CCGTAGTCATTGTCCGACGTCAAAAGAAGACCTCTGGAGGACTTTACAAGAGAGTTGGAACAATGTTTCACAAGAAAATATCAATAAACTAATAGCTCGGTTACCAAGATTGGTCAAAAAAGTTATAAAAAGTAAGAGAAGATTTTACGACGAAAAGTTAGTTTAAATAATATATTTTTTTTATTAATAATAATGGCTATTATTGTAGTTTTAAATTTTTTTTTGTGTTACATAACAAGTTCCCTATTTAAGTTATCTATGGCTTCATTGTCAGGTAACATCAGGTGAAATCGTGGCCAAGTGATAGCCTATAACCAAAAAAAATATATTGGATCTAAAGTATTTTAATGTATTACAAAAAAAAATTGTATTATGGATCAATTTTAACCTAAACAACCATTTCTAATCGAGAAACTGGAATGCTTCATTATAATTTTGCGAAATCTCTTTTATTATTGATATTCATAACATCGTAAATCACATCTTATCATTGTTATTATTCGACGACAAGAAGGATGTTTATAGTGTATCTTTATTTTTGTTAAATTTTTATGTAAGTTTTACAAAATAAAATGTTTTTCAGAATAAATACTACTGAAATACCCCTAAGTTAGACCTAATGTAGCATTTAAAGAAAAAAGTTGCATTCCTAAGGGAGTGAAAACAGCAAAGATTTAGTTTTTTATTGTAATAATTTCTGTTAAAAACTTCGTTTCTTCTTTACAGTTAATTTATGTTTCTTATTTTCTCTTAAATTAAAAGATTGTCATTAAATATAACACTTTTACTTCAAAGGACTATTAAAAGTATTTAGAAGCAAATTAAATTGACTACGTCCACTTTTTGGGGTACTGCTAATTTGAATAAAAAAAAGCTGGGTGTTTTTAACTAGTGCGGCGTTTCGTTGAAGCAGTCAACTCGAGACTCTTGACTGAAAAGAACCCGGTGAATAAGTAATGTGTACATTTCCGTAGCCAGCGGATATTTCAAAGGCAGTTGTTTTATGTTGTGAAATAGGTGCTATTATAAATGTTGATAAAACATGTCGTGAACAGCTAACAGAAAATTGTTCTCTTAACGACATCTTTACACACTTTAGTATATTTGATAAGAAATTTTAAATATTATTAAACAAGGGGTACCAGATACCCTAATATTACCCTTAACCTTCAAATACCTAAAGTGATCTCTGTACGACTGTATTCTAATATGTAATCATTTTTATAAAAAATCTATAAGGTTATATAATCAAAAAAATCCTTTTTTTTATTCATTATAATATATTTTGTTTAAATTTTAATATTCATCATTTCATTTAAAGAAGTTGAGTTATAATATATCTATCATATTTTAACATAAATTAGATGAGTGGTTGTTTACTATACCTATTAATCTAACAATTATAAATTAATTTTGTTTGCGTATTTGCTAGTTAATAGTAATAGGTCTTGTATTCTAAATTGCACTTTTTGTCTGATTTATATACGCATAAAAATATATATACGCTACACTCGATGGATAACGTCATGACCTCATTTTACATCAAATTACTTAGCTTTAAATGATTGCAGTCTTTATTTTTTCTCTTCAATAGATTTACATAAATATAGAGCTCGATATTTTCTATTATCTTACGTTCAAGGCAGGAATAAAACGCGTTTCTTCGTCAATTGTTATATTTATTCGAATTATTAGTGACAATTAATGACATAGTTAACATTATTTCACTATATATATTAATATATTGAGCGTACATGTTCTCTCAATTCCTATATCAGCCAAGCTAGCCAGTCTTCCAACCATGCTCTAATGCATGCTGAAAGTATTACGTCAAATTTATATTTACAGTACACAAGAAAACGCTTTAAACAAATTTATTACAACAAATATATTAAAACTAACCTAAATACACAAACACATTTGTTGCTGCCAAAATATTTTCATTTACTACACATTTATTGAGTATTTTTTCCTTTAAAACGATTAGGTATAAAAATGAGTTTCGAACAAAATTTTGTAATCGAATGGATATAAAACGACGATGTATTTTTGATTCCGCATAATTTCTATTGTCTACAGGTAATCTAATATTAATAAGTATTAAAAATCATTTAAATGTATTGACTATTCAGTCGGTTTCCTTACAATCTAAAACAAGTACTTTTCTATTCATGTAAATTGTAAGTACGTAATACAAACTCGTGCTTAAACATTATTATACTAATACAATATTTATATTCAATAGATATATGAAATCAAACTGTGACCAATTTTTGTGATTGTTAATATTAGTATATATAAAAGTTAAAAAATTTCAAACTATTCTAACTTAGTATTTTGAATACATATTTGGTTATTACATATTTATGTTACCGTCATTAGTAAAAGTAATACTATCAAGAAATCGCTCTAAAAAGATTTTAAAAGTATAGATTTTATATAAGTTTTTCAAATTAAAGTATTACAAAGAAAGTAATTTTATGTAACCGTAAAATAATATTTTCAACTCAGTTGATGTCGACTATAATTAATTCTCAGGATCTTACCCTTTAATGTTTTTAAAAGTTTCAAATCAGTAAATTAACGCTTTATAATTATTATGCAATGTCCAATGTTTACTAGAACAATCAAAATATTTTAATGACAAAAAAAATATTTTCTCGATATTTTTTTTTATATAAATGATCAAAACTTAAGCGAAAAATGTCATTTTAATTGGTTTATGATTCATTTCAATTCAATGTAATATAATTCATACAATAAAATCAATAAATCCGATAACTGTCTTAATAGGACAACTTTCACTGAACATCACTAGAAAATTAAATAATTTAAGATGATCTTCAAGTTTTTTAGATAAGCAGGTAATTATCGTAAATAAATAAACAATTAATTAGCTAAGATGTTATAAATTTTTATCCACCAAATATGATATAAGGGAAAAAATTTGATCACTATTATTACTTCCGTTTTCGTAAAGATAAGTGCTTTTTGAATAAAGTTTAATTGGAACGTTACTATTAAACGAAAATATTAATTTTGTTACTTGTGAGCACCTTTTACTTTCATTATACATATTATTATTTAGTAATTTCTCCATTTTTATAATAATCTTGAATAAAGAAGTAAGAACACTAGGCGAAAATAATAATATTCAGTTGAATATAATAGGTATATTAGTTACACACTTTGTACACACGCTTTGTAAAAAACCGCTTTTATTGAAATTAACATTAGTTAAAAGAAAAAATTAACTTTATTCACGTGTATATGAATGGATAGCTCGAATCAACTATTGCGATCTACTGATATTACCTAACACAAACATGTAAACGTTTCGCAATATGAAAGTTATAAAATGTATGTATCCATGTTTTAACGCTACGTTATCTGTGACTAATTAACTGTGCAGTCCGATAATTTACAAAGTCGGAAATACTACGCAAGGTAAACTTTATGCTGATACGACTCAATTATTTTCATTACCAGTATTTCGTTACTAATTCTCATTTATTTCGATTATAACATCAGATTTTTAACAATTAATCTAAGGTTTTACTTTTATTTTTAAATAAGTTACATCAATACAAGACTTTAAGTAGACTAGAAGAATGCCTACATATCCATTATAAAATCTTAACCTATATTTGTACCTGAACTGTCAGGCGACTGGATTTAAATGAAAGTCATTTAACGATAACTGCACAAGTACTCATGTTTATGTGTTCAAAAAGTTTTGTCATATTCAAATTTAATTATAGTTATGTACAGGCAGATTATTTATATATTGCCAAAAAATTTATCAAAATTCTACATTTAGTCAAACCTCATCGTTGTCTCCAAAACTTGAATTCTAGTCTACGAATTTGGTATTTTTATTTTCTTCAATTGACGCATTAATGTGTGTTTTTGGTCCTACCTCACTTTCCTCCGTAATTAACTTTAGCGTCTCCTTTTATATTATTTAGGTAAAACATAATAAAGCAATTTACAAACATACAAAATAAACGTTGTTTTGTATTGCATCGTTAAGGAAAGTTTCTTTTTAAAACCTATTGTTAATTACGTCCCTCTCAGAGTCTATCGAACGGTAAAGGCACGGTTATGATGTGTATTGCACTTATAATATCGGCTTTCATGTCCACACAGACAGAGAGAAGAAATGACTTCTAAAGGGTTTCAAAACACGTTCTATACTACAAGTGAAGTCGAGGAAAGCGTTACAAGGCACAAACTTTTAGAAAGAACAGTGAAATGGTACGTATTTAAGATCGTTACTTATCTTACTATACCACAGTTGGAGAAGGTTACACGAGTCGAAATTAAAGCGACCGCTAGAAGCGTTGCCTACAATGAATGATCCATTTCTGATCGATACAGCGACTTCCTCTTGCCACTATAATACAAATATAATATAACCAAACACGTGTTATACAGTCTAAACCGGTTACACAACATACTTCAACCACGTGAAAATACATAGAAATAATCAAAGCTCTTATATAATTAAGTTACTTGAACCTTGTCGCCGTTTCACATATCAGACACAACACATAGTAGTAGTCTTTTACTCGCTATCGCGTACACCACCGTTGACCATGGAGGGGAATTTACCATTAGTTTTTTCGTGTAGGCGACAGGAAGGTCGGGGTCAAAAAGCCGGTTGTCGATGACTGCCATCGCAGGGGAGGACGAGACAGGCACCTCGGCAGAGATGGCGAGCGGCGTGAAGGAAGGCCGGCGCGCGGGCAGGCGGCGGGGCCGGCGGTGGCAGTACGGGAGACAGCGAGCCCGCGCCCGACGGGCTGTCGGCCGCGGAGGGCGGGCGCTACACATGCGTGCAGGCGCCCGCCGCTACGGGTCAGCCGCCCGCCAACGCGTCCTCCGGCTCCGGCGACCAGCAGTTGTCCGACAGCCAGCACCCAACCACCACAGTCACGAAGCCGATCAGCAATGCGAGTACTATGTACACCTCCGCATTGCCTACGTTCATTCATTAGCTACGTACAGCAATTATTGTAGTATGTGAAATACTACAGTCAAGTCGAAAATTCTCAAATCATATTTCATAAAATTCAGATATTTTTAAATTATACGTTAATCCATGTTGTTTCTAAATATGTAATCTAAAAAATAATTATACTTAAAGTATCGTATTGGTAACGGATATTTAAAGTTTTAATCGATCATATAATAAGAGTATGAATCTAAATGCTGGCCATAAAGTTAATGCTCCACAATTTTCCACCACTGCTATTGTTTAAAAAAGCCTAAGATAAATGTTAGAGTAAGTATGTAACTGAATATTGGCTTGTCGAGGTGTCTTGATGCTAATGATAATTTCGTTAATTTAACTATACCGTTGCTTTACTAAAACATGATTATAATCATGTGATTTTAATTAATTTCAATGAAGTCATTAGCGGAATTTTATTTTGGGAATTGATGTTTCTCTCACTTGTACATTTATTTTTTAAGCGGAGAATTCTCTTCTATACTTTATAATCGTGAATGAGAAGTAATTAACGAAATACTTTATTTTTATTTAATTAGCATCGCGAAATTTAGGTCATCAGTTCAGAAAAACTATATTTAGCATATTTTTAGTAAAAATGTATATAAGTAGGAATATCAGTTAAAATGAAAGAAAAGCTTGATTTGGCTTTTATGCTAAGCTCTGTATGAAATATACATTCTTCCCTTTGTTAATTCAAACACAAATAACAATATGGTTACACTCAGTAAATCATAGATTATGCAATTTAGTTTAGTTTATTAAGCTCCATTGCCAAACTTGTAAATAGTAAAATAATGTTGAGAATATTTCAACTTATTATTTCCGGCTTTACACGATCCTAAAAAAATCACATAAACCAAAATGCTATCAAGAAAAAGGTTCGATATGAATTTATTCATTCCGTTCTCGGATAAAAATGACTAATAATTTGGCGAATGATAATGGCAAATGGGTGCGTACATTATGTTAATATCTTACCGAGTTGTTTCCGAATGCCAAGCGGCTGCCGACTGCGCCAGAGTGAATTGATGAGCGTGGGGTCTCCGCGCGTGCGCCAGTCGCGGTAGCCTCTCCCTCTGGAATACTGACTGAATCTGTGTACAAATGCATGCAAATCAGCCTACAACCATAGATCAAGTTCAAAAGCATTGCCACTGAATAACCGCAGACGTTAATGATTACACGTTTTTCCTTTGTCTGACGCACAGTTGGGTTCATAAACATAGTTTCAAATGTTTATTACATGTTGCAAAGCAAAAGTCTTCGACGCTGAAGCTTGTGGTCCATTTCTTAGTGATTGAAGCTAAAAAGCGAAATTGAATTGTTAGCTCATTCCGTCATTAGGACATTTTTCGTGCATGGCGCCTAAACCTACTAGAGGTGTTACATGCGAATACAAAATTTACTAATGATGCTTTCTCATAAATCGATAATTACATATATATGATTATATGCTTGTATCGCGGAGTATAGCGGATTTATGCTAAATGTTTTATATTAATAAAATTTACATATCATACAAAATTACTAAATTATATTACTAAGTACTATAATGTAATAAATGCATAAAGGGAAGGATATTTATAAAATATCAATAAAACAATTCAATTTCGCAAAAAATTATTTCATGTTCTTGGTGGCTTTGAAGAATGCAGGTAAACGATCCTTAAGATCATTATCCTTTTAATTCATTTATATAACATTACCCCGAAATACTTACACAAAGTTTACCTTGATATATTGGTAAAATGCCATATGTTTGTAAATACATACAGTTAATTTATTAATAAAATGCAAATCCCTTGTGTAATGGGTATTAAATACTTACGTCTCAACAACTATAGTGTTTTAAACGTGCAAATAACATCACTTTCATGCAGCGGATCTAGGCCTACATTATTTTACTTTACCGATCGGTAATACTCGATGGTTTAGCATTTAAAATGTCTGCAATCGTTACCTAAAATATTTGTTAGAATTAGGCATTTTACTGCATACGTATCGTCTATATAACAAGTTACTTACATAGTCTCGTCGCACCCGTTTTGTTGCGGATAGTAAAATATGAAATACATAATATGTCTTAGTAATACATACGTTAGAAAGAAATAATAGCAATCAAAACAACAGAAATGAACTTTTTTTAGTCATAAATTTACAAATAAGAAAAATCATCATAATAATTTTTGAGAAACTCAAGGATAACTATGCCAATTTGTCGAAAAATAATATCAAAACAGATCTTTTAAAGCGATAACAATAACGTTTATTATTCTAATTCATTCATTTGAATAACAAATATCAGTTTTCGTAAGGTGTCAGTAGTCTTTATATATACTGTAAGACTACCATGCTTATCATAATGGTACAACGTGGTTTTAATACACCTTTTCCCGTTTTTATTAAACATTTTTCTTAGAATAATTTTCTAATATTGAAATTTATGCTTTTTGGATTCCGCAGACAAATTAAAGCAATTGAAAATATTGATATGGTAAGCTGTGTGACATTTTTAATGTACTTATTTTAATATTCTCTTAAACACCAACCTTAAGAGTTAAAATTTTTGTTACATACAAATAAAGTTAGATAGTTTTGTTAGTGTTACATCACTTTTTATATTATTATAGTTATTTATTATACGATTATTTATTATTGTTGTGACTAGTTATACACCAGAAGGGCATCATAATTTATTACGTGTCTATGCGCACCTTTCTACAACAATATTAGGAAGGAAGCCAAACACATTTAAATATCATGTAGTCTGCCACGTGCCGAGAAAAACAGTTTTGAACAGCTCAGCGTTGTTGAGAAATAATGATAATACGCTAGATATGCACAGATAGGAAGAATCATTATTTGATTACGGTTACATTCATTACCTTTAGAATGCCGGATATTGCTTAGTTGGTCATACCAAATAATAAATTAACTAAAGGCTAATTTATGATATTTTAAGGCGGGATAAAAATGCGAGAAATAATATTATCAAATTTATTATAAATGATTACGATTATTACGGCATTTTAAAGATAGTTGGCAACCCTACACACAACACACACATCGGAGAGGTAAAAGTAATAAATAATTGTAGAGCGTACTTGCGGACGCCGCCGACCCCCGCCGGCGGCGCGGTGGAGTGCGGCACTCCTGGCGGCACCTGCGCGCCACCCTGCACGCCGCCCTGCACACTGCCTTGCGGCGCGCATACACAACACCCTGCGATCGTATTACCGTTAATACGTTTAATTAAACCATTTTCACTCACCTAAAACCCTTGTAAGTCATGCATAATTTTTTCTTGCGTAAGTATGTACGACATTTTGTTCTCCTAATTTCATCAACAGGAATTAAATAATGGGTTATAAAAAGAATTCCATTAATTTTGGTGGACATAATTTTTAAAGTGACTCTTTTAAGTACTAAGTTGGTATTTAACACTAGATTGTCCGATATTAAGGAATTAAATAACATGCGTTATGATTATGAGCATAGCTTTAACTTACATTAGGAGAAACAAACAGACGTATACAAAGTCAGTTTTATATTTGTCAATAGCATGTCATTATTGGGATGGTGCTGTATACACTACATATATAGTACTGGTATTTCTATGCTCGTTGACATTTGTAGCTAATTGACATAAGATTATCCACTTAATCTTAACGTGTAGTAGTAAGTTCTGTATATTAAATAAAATTTACTCAACTTGAATATTACACAATTTTAAATAAGCTCGAATTTATTTCACTGAAAAAAGTATTTCAAAAGATGGTTTGAATTGGATTTTTCGTGGTTTATTAATGGTGCTTAAGACGTAGTAAAATTTTACATTTTTTAAGATTTCTTTAAACACTGAACAGAAGAGGTTGGTAACTACCCAATTATCATGTAAGATCAAAGAGTAACACTGAATATCGCAGTAAAATGTTCAGATAATTACGATATTTAATAAATACACGAAATTTCTTTTATAAAAATGAAGTAATAAAAGTAAAATATCTCGTTTCAAATCCGTACGCAATATTTTAATATTAGATTAATGCATATTGAAATGAATTCATAATGCTTTATAAGGATTGACGTTCTTGATAGTAAAATGAATGCCTGCCTTTGAACGCTATTGTTCCACTCTAAAGTAGGTAGGTCTATTCAGTAAGCGGGCCTGTCGCATTCATTATGACTTACTGTTAAATTGTGATATTACAAATTAACTCCGTGACCTAAATTATTTTTAATAATGAATAATTATCTTAAAAAATAGTAGAATTTCGTTGTTTGATATCAAAAAAAATATTTTCTGATGAACTTAGGGTTATGTTCAATCAACCAGTAAATAAGAAATACTGGAAAAATTACTTTTCGTTATACACATTTTGTTTTTAAATTGAGTTTATAATCAAAAATTTTACTTTTACTAATTTTACACAAATGAAAGAAATAGACTAATGAAAAGCTTCAATATCATGGTGATTTGAACAAATTAACATTTATAATCTTAGGGTCCTTATAAATGTATGAGAAATAATGAATGATAAGTCTGTTTAACACAAATGTTCTCAAAATTACACAAATTGTTATATTATCCCATAGCGGTTTATGATATCCAAGTTACCAGTAGCAGCTGTTGCATTGTTAATTAATCTTAGTAGCGTGGAAATTGTACAACGTTCCTAAACTAACCTCCGTTTGGTTTAGAAATTCATATTATTGGAACTACGTTTTAATGTCTTCTCCAGGAATAGTGAATATCGTTTTACCTATGGATCCTCCCTATGTATGTATTCCTATGTATTCTCCCAAACTGTTGTGACAGATGTCAGACTGTACAATTGAACGGAGTGCATATCGAGTACTGTTTGCCAGTTTTGTAAAATCAAACAAAATTGAATATTGACTGAAATGTGGCAAATTTGAAACAGGCGATGCTGTAAATATAGTGGACGCTCTTACAAATTTTCAGCGATATTTTTTATAGTCTAATGCATTTTTCATTTGAAATTGTAAGTAAATAATATTTTATATACAATTATCACAATCTTTTTATCACAAATATTGATAGAGGATGTTTATAGTAATGATATAGCTACAAAGTGAATACAAACGAAGGCATTTGAATACAGTAAATTGCTAAAAACGGTAATGCACATTCTCTCGGCGAATAAAGGCTCAGAATTTTATCGTATTGATAACTCAAAAAACGATGCCATTGCAACCAGAACTAGACATCAGTGAATGAATTTGAGAACCACTTAGAATACAAAAGATTTGGCACGGGTTTATTTATGGACAATGTTATTTTTTTATTATGTTTTCTATTTAGATTTACCTTTATAAATAAAGCTTGTCATGTCACACAGATATCCCTAATTCGATTCAGGACCATGTATAGATATATACGGATTTAATCTGAGCGGTTCTGAAAGCCCCTATCACCATACAAATACCACAACTCATGATTCATTCCGGCTGATGACATATGAAAGCTAAAGTTAAAATAATAACGTTCACGGCTCTTAAAAGATAATGTAAATTGTGCAGAAATATGATGGTATCATATTTATTATAAACGTGAATGACTTGATTGGTGTTAGTACTTATGGCGGAAATGGTTGTCGACTTTTATGCTAAGATGGCACTTTAAGGTGATAAATAATGTGGCGTGAATGAAGTAGTGTTACCAGCGAGTGCTGCGAGAGCTGCCAACGAAAGGAGGGCGGAGCGGCTGGGCGCCATGTCAGCAGGGCATGCCGCGCGACGCGGGTAGCATCATCGCGCCGACATGCCGTCACTCAGCCACACCACCTGATGTTTTGTGCTCACTGCTGATGCCTAAAACAATAACAAATAAGACGGTTTTTTTATAAGTATAGATGGCAAACAAGCGAGCGGTTTACCTGATCGAAATTGATCACTGTCCTCCGTAGATAACCGCAACACTCGAGGAGTCGCAATTACGTTGATAACGTTTACTGCGTTACCAACAATTGATAAGCGTACGTTTGTAACTATAGTTTACGTTGTTAGTTTACCCAGATTATTTAAAAACGCTAATAAATGAATGTAAGTACCTGTATTCGTACAAACAGAAACAGAAGTATCATTCTTTACAATTAAGGGGCTATTTATTTAGTTCTTCGTACAAAGTAAAAATAAGTCCGATCTATCCACATAGTTCTAAATGGCATTTACGTGGAAAGTGTCTCACTCACATCCTTTACTTGTATAATCTATTGGATTACTTCAATATCCACCAATTATTAGTCCGAATTAAGGTTTTCTTTTAAATTCAAGAAAAAATACAAAATAATTACATTTGTATAACTGCAATAATTACATTTGTATAAAAAATCTCGAAAAATTAGGATATTTTATAATGATTCGCACAATTTAAAGTCATACTTTAATCTTCTTCAAGTATTAACTATCAAATTCACTATTATTAATTTATGAACTTGTAAATAAATATATCATACAATGCGTAAATCATCCGGTTACTTAATTATAGCAATCTTTGTTTGTTTCCAGATAATTTGTCAGTGCCCGTTTGATGGATAGCATCTGCCGGTTGAATTTGGGAAGGTGTTCGTTCAACGGTCTATTGGATCGGATCGTGCTTGACATCACAGACAAGGGTCGGGTTTGCCACGACACGCGTCAAACGGCACTTCGGTTGTTTATCTATCTGCGTCTTTGTTACATTGTTAGTCAGGGACTGGCTTATTTACATCGAATCCTAAGTTTCCTAATAAAGGATAAGTAAAGATTTTTACTAAACCATTACATAATTTTGTATAACCCTTCCCATGTTACCATACCTATCAATGTTGTATGGAGTGAATTTTTTTATAGTTGCTGTAGTTTTTCTTAAAATAGATTAGTGCTTAAGTTAAAAAAAAACTACTATTATTTCTATTTTGCAAGAAGTTAACATTGCCTATTCATTAAGTAAAATCAACGTATTTTTTTAAATAAACGAAATGATGATTTTTACTAAAAACACCATTATTCAAATATGGTCTTTGCTTTCTGTCTTACTATTAATAGCCATGGTTCTATTTTTATTGAACTTTATCATGAATCATGTTGTATTAACATCACTACTGTTCGAAAGCAACGCGATAGAATTCTTCGACTGTAAACGTTAAGCCATCATTTTAATGAAAGTTTCTCGTAGACAGATAGATTTTATTTTAATGGATTCTGTCTGAAGTTCGTTCTATAAAAAATCTGTGCCCATTTTTTAAATGTGAGGCTTTAATAATCCTTAACCTATTTGTTATAATAAAAACTTTATTTTTAAAATATGTATGTCGCTTGGATTTAATTAATTAACGTAAATTAATAAAAAATAGTAACTACCTCACTAAACTAACAGGTTTGACGCAAGAGGCTGTTGACCCCTCAAATATACAGGTAAATGTTGGTAAAAACAGTGAAATCCCAATTATACTATAATTTAATGATATTTTTTTTGTAAAAAACAAACATGCGGTATTTAATATTTGTAAGCAATGCAAGCACTCCTAAATACGTGATTTATCTAAAGGATATTGTCATTATTTTTCATTTCATTGATTTTTAAATAGCTTTATTTTTTATTGCTGAATCCAAATATATCTAAGACATATATATATATATCGAACGTTGTGTAACGGCAAGAAGATTTTGTTATAATATATTAATAAGTTCTTGCTCAAACTGCATTTCATTATGTATGTATATATAACTATATGTTTTTTTAGAGAAGAAGTAAAAGAATAAAATACCAAGCCGGCGAGATATGTATGAGCTTCATCACCATGGTGCCTCGACTTTAATTTACCACACTTCTTTTTTCTTTTATTTTCTGCCTTAACTATTGATTAAAAAAATATTTTTAATTTGTTTCGTTAATTGTTTTTACTAGATTTAATTTTCCTTTTCTAGTAGGTTTTTACCATTTACCGACATTAATTCTTCAACCTACTCCGTAATAATAATGTGAAGAAAACTATGAGATGCCAGTAAAGTAGCATCTTGAAATATTACTTTGTATACTGTAGTACTTCATCTTTTGTTGCAAAATGAAGGTAGAGTAAATTTTATAAAAATAATTGATTTATTCATTTATTCATTTAATAGACACCATGTCTATAGCGAACTTAATGCTTTTGACATATTTCGTAGTATATGAAAATATAAAAACTCAACCGTTTCAGTGCGGAACAAATTTTGTGTGCATATGCAAAAAATGCTAAACAGTTAGGATACATTTAAAATAATAATAAACGTTTGTAAATAGTAGGTAAGTTTTATTTAAAAAATATCGTATATATCGCTAGTGCAACCAACTTAAATTCTCTTGAAAATGAGAAAACGAACAGGACCGCAATCACTATTTTTGCAATACAAACAATTACAGCATACGCCCAGAGTAGCGCTATCGCACTTCTTCGCACGGCTAATGAATAAATACAAATATACATATAAAAAATACTTGGATAAATGAACATGCAAAGAAATATATATATAGATATGAAATTTTACAAATGAAGATTATAATATTTTATTTCCTAAATAATTAGCAGCGAAATTCACAATATTTGTGTTTGTTATATATGAACTTATCTTTTACAATTCTGTAGATAAGAAGCGAAATGCGTTAGTTTCTGCAATAAAACCATTATGAGGAAAGAGCGAGGGAGCGTACTCTGCAACAATACGTGTCACGCACTCGCGACCTCATAACCATCGTGTCTTCAATTTATGGATGACGTTTTTGTCCTCTCTCCAGTGATGTGAAGAACAGAGCTTTTGTGCGGAAACTTCTGTTGTGTACCTTTGTTCAATGACAAGTTAACTAATAATCGATTCGGTTTTTTAATTAAAAGAATTTCGCAGATAATAATACTTATTTTAAAGACAAATCAAAGACAGCTATGATGTACCCTTAAATCATCAGTTTGAATTTTTTCGTTTTACTTTCTTTTTATGCCACAGTAGATCTATCAAAATGTATTATTAATTTGAAGAATAGGCTTACATGAAGTCTTTCAATTATATATAACATAATGTAATAATATAGAGCACATGGTAATTAATTCGAGCATTATTTAAAAAAATAACCTCAAAAGAATTTCAATTATTAGTCAAAGTTAATTTAACACGGAGTGTTAAAATTTATAATTTATGAAGATCTATGTATTTCACAACAAACTTTGATTTTACCCAATAAAACCCAGACCTGTAAGAAAAATCAAATCGTTAAATCCATTTAACTTTTGTTTAAATTGTTAATAGGCAAACATTTAATTATCTTGACTTAATAACTTTTGTTACAAAAGCAAAATTATTAAATGTCATGTGTTTTATTAATTCATTTCAGCCTATGACTGTATGATGTATTTAAGCAATTTTCGGCCAATTTTTCTCTTCAAATTCAAATTGTGACAAAGCGCTGCCGAAACAGCACTAAAAATTGACCAGGGATTTGGCAATGATAGTGTTAATGAACGCCTCTTCGAATTTGATTTACGAAGTTTAATTTCGAAAATGTTAGCTTCGAAGATGCGCCCTAAGTGGATGGTCTAGAATAATCCAGAACGAGGATTTGAAGATCCTGGTGGGGAAACTAACACACCACAAATGGTGAATGGGATGGCGGAAGAACTAGGCGTCAGTTCCCTTGCAGTTTTTGAAAAACCTCGAAAAGTGGGTGCCCAACGATTAAAACAATAGGAAAAAACATATTATATTTTGAGGTTTGTTCTTCATTGCTTTTGCTCGATTAAAACGAGCATTTCTTGGATCGGATCATTGCGTGTAATGAAATCTGTATTCTCTACCACATTTAGAAACATTCAGATCATAGGTTGGACACCGATTAAACACCCAGGTACATCCTAAAGACAAAATCTATCAAAAAAATATTATGATTATTGTATGGTGGTCAGCGGCTGGTGTGATTCACTATAACTTTCTGCAACTAGGCCAAACCATCATTACATAGTCCTATTGTAAGAAAATCGACGAGTTGTACCTAAAATTGGATCAGCAGCAGTCAGCACTGATCAACAGAAGAGGTCCGATCTTAATCATCGACAACGCCTGGCCGCATATTTTACAAATCACCGTCCGAAAATTACAGGAATAGAACGTCCAGGTTCTGCCCGACCCACCGTACACACCTAACCTCTCGCGAACCGACTGCCATCTTTTCAAAAACTTGGACAACTTCCTCACTGGTAGAACCTTTACCAATCAGGACTTAGCAAAAATCGCTTTCATCGATTTCACTGAATCCCAAACAACCAATTTTTATGTCGACGGAATTAATTGTCTTGTACTACGTTGACAAAGATGCACTGATTCAATAGGCGCTTATTACGATTAAAATTAATAAATATTCACTGAGATATTATAGTTTAAAGTAGACAC
>DWQX01004263.1:0-15430 GCA_018245475.1 Pharmacophagus antenor
GGCGGCAGGGCCGGGCCCGCGCCCTCCTGGGGCACGGGCGGGCGGAAAGGGCACCGGCCGCCGCGCCGCGCCCCGCCCCCCCCCCCCCCCCCCCGGGCGGCTGCGCCGGGCGCGCGGCGGCCGCCCCACCGAAGCCGCGCCGTACCCCGGGTGCCGCTGCAGCAGGTCGCGGAAGTAGGAGCAGCGCGCCGCGAGGATGGCGCGGTGCGCCGCCGCCGACCACCCGGCGCCCACCAGCTCCACGTCGCACAGCCACCTGCCGCGCAGCGCCGCCGCGAGGTCCGCGTGCAGCGCGGCCGCGGGCTCGCGCGCCAGCTCGGCCTGCGTGGCGAGGTCGCGCAGCGCGGCGCCCGCCTCCAGCTGCTCGCACAGCACGAACACCTCCGCCAGCCGCCACGGCGCCACCACCGACCGGATGAAGCGCGCGTGCTCGCAGCCTGCACGCACACGCACACACGCAGTACGTATCAGTCGGCGCGTCCCGTGCCACCGGCACCGGCAGCGCGGGAGCCCGAGTGCACCAGTACCTCTGTCGGGGCGCGAGTCGCGCGGACGGCGCGCGGCCGCGGCCAGCCGGCGCCGCAGCGTGCCCAGCGCCGCGCCGCCGGCCTTCTTCTTGCGCTCCCTGCAACAGCGCGTCACGATCGCACACGTCGCCGACCTCGAGCGTCGGCGCGCTCTTCGGCGGAGCCCCCCCGCTATAGCCTTGCGCAGAGTCCAGGTACTCGCGCTCCGTGTACTCACCGTATGACGTCCGCCATGGTGGGGGGCGCGGCGCCGCCGTCGCACGCCTCGCCCTCCTGCGACAGACGGCCGGTTACTTAAGCACACGTCTCGCTGCGCGGCGGTGTCTTGGCGTCGCCTGGCAGTTCGCCACGCCCGTGCCGAGACACGCGGCGACGCCGACTTAACAAAGTGCGCGCGTTCAACTTCCCGCTATCCATTACCCATCACCCCGCGTTCAACTGTTAGAAATTATACGTTTTCCCGCCAAAAGTGATGTCAAGTGTGTGGTCGTGTGCGTGACGCACCTGCGGCTGCGAGAGCGCCGCGCCCATGTCTCGGCGCGCGCGCAGGCAGCACAGCAGCCGGCTCATGTGCGGCGTCGCATGGCCGCCGCGGGCGGGAGACGGCGCGCTACGAGGGCGGGCCGAACCGTGTCAACCAGCTGTGGCAGAGTGATACAGGGCACAGATTTACTAGCGTTCGGAACAGTCGCACGGGGACCTGCCCCGCTGCTGGCTGCTGGTCTCCATGCGTAACGTCACCACGCGTATGTTTCATACGTAAATATACGTGTGGAGGTGTAAGCGGAGTTCAGTTGCAGTGCGACGTGCGAAGCCTCCCCCGCCCCGCGGACCCAGATCTCTTTTCGTATCTGTATCAGTTTTGTGCGTAATTACATTCACATTTTCCGGTTTCGCAATAAGATATATAGAATAATGTCGCCAGATGCGGTAGAAAAGAATAAAAATATCAAACGCATATCGGTATACGTAACTTCTTATATAGGGTCGTCCGGTCGAAATGACTGGTGCGGTAAATCTGGTGCGTAAGTTAATATAAACCTGCGGCCCTAAGTGGCGTACTCGCCAACTTTTAACCGTAACAATTTTTTTTCACTTTCCCCAGATTCGCACCTAACGACGATATCACCTGACGTGACGGTTTGGTTTCCGGTGGTGAAGCGCGAACCTAGAAATAGCCCACCGACCCTTCGTCACTTCTCCACAACGCCAACGCGGACGTTACTTAAGACAGCAACTAAACATCTGGTCCACATCCGCCCCGGTCACCGCGCGACGCGCTCCAGATCTATCCGTACGTCATCATATGCCACTGTTCGCGTACGGACAGTACAAATATCATCACGAGAACATCCAACACGTCTAGCTCGTTGAAACATTGTAAGGGACACTGCACAAACTGTCGCAGGAAACACACAAACACACACACCACATTTGCACGTATAACTGCGCCATTCGCACCGTACAATCGTTTTCATCGAGCGAGCTGCGGTCGCGGACGTACGTACGCAAACGGTGACATTAAATGCGGTCTTTATTTACATTCACTAGAAAACGGTAATTTTCACGAGGCAACGACTAGCCGCCGTCCGCTCTGACGAAATGTATGGGTGCGCAAATAACGTCGACCCTCGCGAGAGGCGGCGCACGGCCGCGAAGCTCTGAACGTATCAGTCAGTCCGACAGACCTTATGTAGTAAAACATTATACAAATAATATTGGTATTTAAACGTATGTGTCTAGTTCATGTGTTGGATTGGTAAACCGGTCGACATTGAGGACGCTAGCTAGCCAGGCGGGGTCACGCCCTACCTCAGTCCGATCTCCGCTGCACAGGACAAGTGGTGTCCGACATGAATCATTATTCAGCATGCGTATTCTGTAAACTTCATATCATTCAGAAGGGATGCGCAGGGGTCCAGTGAGAGAAACACATGTGCCGATTGCAGCAGAAGGACGGCTGTAGGGACTAGTAAGGTATAATAAAATAAGTTTTTATCCAACAGACCAAATGAGGTTACAATTTCATATCCGCTCTCTGGTAATACAGTAAGTAATCATAAATTCCTTTAATTTAACGTATCAGTAAACACTTTCACTGAACAAACTTAAAACATTAACCCACACAGACATAAACACCAACACTCTTATCAATCAGACATGACCACACACTAACTTAATATTTATGTAAAGGATTAATACTAGACAAATATACATTATCCTACAGCTTACATGTACAAGATTTTCAAGTGGCACTATTACTGGTAACAAGAAAGAATGCCAAAGGCAAGCTCCCCCATGATGCTACAGAGTGCAAGCTGATGTGATGCAAGAGAACGAGCAGCACAAAACTGCAACAAGACAAAGGTTGATCTTGCAATACAAGGAGGAAGGAGGAAGGATTACACAAATAACATAACATAATGACAACTACAAATGTTAGTCACGTGAGGCATTTGTTTACATTTGTATTGTTATGGAATTTACTTGTAGCATGACTTAGTGCTTATCTCTTGCTCTCTGTTATGATCACTATGGCAGTGAATGGCAGTTTATTTATATGCATACCATTATGTTGTTTACATCTACACTGCCCAGTTAACATCTATGTAGACTAATACAGACTAACCTGTACATTTGTAATGAAAAAAATGGAATCATATTAACCTATACAGTGTTGTGGTCAGTTCTGAGCTGATCTAGAGGTGAGATGGGTATGATTAAACTGCTTTGAAAAATTTATACTAAACACAGTTGTGTGCGTTATAAAAAAAACATAAATATTGCCACAAGTCAATCATTAGCGACATTGGAAGATAATTCAATTTATAAGGGCCACTGTGAGACACAAGGCAGCACATTGGCAAGGTGATAATATATAATATATACATATATGACCGACCCAATAAAGCTGATACGATACTACAATGATGAAAGTGAATCTTGTAGGGGTGTAGTTAGGGGAGGCTGTGACGTCATGCGCGCGTCTGCTGTGAACCCGAGTGACCTAGTTACAGCACTTGCGACATCGCTGTACGCGAGCGTTGCCCACTAAAATGTCAACAGGCGACACTCGACTCGGTATTGACCAACGCTGGCCTAGAAACACCGACCACATTGCCAAAACCCTAACGCGTAACACCAACAAATCGTGAATTTCGACATTCGACCATTCTGAATCATTTATTGAAGTTCAAATATAGTTTAGCGACAAAAATAAAATTTGAGTAATAAAGCTGGGCACACTTACCGGCAAATATAGGCATCACGATGAAATCCTTCGATTACTTTTCAGATTTTTCACACAAACATCGAATCACAGACAGACCGCCATTGGTATTAAATCACGTCACTAGAAACAAAATCACTGATTATAGCACATTTCCTTGGTTTAACACTGATAAAATTAATTATTAGTATTCAACAATAATAATTTTACATAAACAAGTTACAAAAAAAATCTCTTTGACTGATAAATTGATAAAACAGAAAAGAATTTAACTTCTTTACACTTCCCTGTTAGGTTGCAATTCTAACACTGCTGCCAACTACGTATGATAATAAATAAATACTAAGCTTGCCAATACTATTAAAATAACATTCGGATACATCGTTCATTAGTTTTTTCCTAAAAACATTACGAAACTAAATATTTAAAGAAAACACATATAAAATGAAATGTCTTATTTTTTAAATTAAATATAAGAAGTATTTTTTACTATAAATAATGGCAAATCTTTTTTCGTAAGTTCTAAACAGTAATACCACTATTAGCTGATCTGTGCGATGTATAGAAGCGGAGTCATTGATGAAAATAAGACCTATTCTTGATTCATTAAGTACTAAAACAAAAGCCCCACGATTAAACTTCTTTAAAGTAGTTTTAAGTTTCTCAACTACTAGATATTAAGTATCGCTATATCACAATACAAGACGCTCTACAAATCGGAACATAATTTCGTTTCAATAATTCTGCTTGGCACCAGAAACATGCTTAGCGGTAGCACCTACTCAGACGGTTATCCACAACAGTGATCTATTACAATTAGTTAATATTTTATTTAAAGTTAACGTGACTTTTAAGAAATTTTATCAGGCAACATAGCATATACCAAAATTGACTTTGACATTGGTAATTGGCCGCATTTGTGTAATAGTTGTCAAATTCGGAATTAAAGCGGATTCAAAAAAGGAATGGTGTTTTAGATTTTTTCCTACGCATACCTCATCTATAATTGAAATATTAAATATGTGTAAAAGCATGCTTTAACGAACTCAAACGTAAGTAAACTTGGGCGGAATAGTATTGTTTAAAAACTGTTTTTTACCCAGAAAGTTATCAACTTCGATGAAGCACTGGTTGAGGACTTAAGTCCCACCAAGCGCACAAGACTTAGTGAATAATTCGGGTGCTGCCGGAGTTATTAAGTTAAAAAACTTTTATAAAACATTTCAGTACATCGTCAGTTTCATATTTTTTATTTGAGATAACGTACAGTTTTTATTTTATATTCGTGTACTTATAAAAATTTAAACAAATGTTGATAATTACTATTATATTATAATAATATAACATTGAATGCTCTGTAAATTTCAGGAAGAATTAGATTAGTGTTGAATAAATTAGCAAAAAGTTTAATAACATGTTTAAAATAACTTTTTAACTTTAAAACCTAACAGTTCCAGATTGTGATAATTAATAGAGTTTATTTATTTTCTATAACGATCTGTAGTACAAGTTTTTTGTTGGGCATTGCATACAGTTTTTTATTTAGATATTATTCACAAGGCAAATGCATATGGCGACACATATCCCACTGCATTATCAGAATTATAAGAGAGTGATGGTGACAGACCGAGGGTGGTAGCTAGCCGGCCATGTTCTGAAAACCCTACCATCATTAAACTCCGTTTTGAAATAAAAAAATGGGTCTCTACCAAATAAATTAATTACTAATAATTTTTTTTTTTATAAACAACAACAAGGGAAGCTGACTTATGTATCAGCCATCATTGAAGTCACTCTACCATTATTACAACATTGCTATGTTCTGACGGTCATACATATGAGATTAGAAAGTATCTCGCCATCCACAGTCCGTTATCATTTAATTTCTTGTAAAATTGAGGTCCGGTGTTAGCTCATTGTTGATAACAATACATATTTATGATTATGATAATAAAAATTGTTGTGACATTTGTTCTGTCACGCGCTTAACGTGCGAGGTCTATTAACAAAATGGAACGTTTTCCACAGACACGGCGACGTCATGGACGAGCCGCCCGGCACCCCGCCCCGCGCCCCAAGCCGCGGGAGCGCCGGCAGCCCGGCGCGCGACGTCGCCGCCAGCCCGAACCTCCTGGAGCCGTCTCCGCCGGGCAGCCCCCTCCGGTCGTGGCACGAGGTGCACGGCGCCGCCCGCACGGCCAGCGACGCCAGCGACGCCAGCAACGACTCGGAAGTGACGGTGAACTACGATGCGGAGAGCGGCAGCGCGCACGCGCTGCCCTGGCGGCTCACGACCTTCGCCGCAGTCGCCGACGACAGCTCGGGCTCGACGCGGCCGCGCACCTCGCAGTCGGACGGCGCGCCGCACGCCGCCGCCGACGAGTCCAGCAGCTCGGCGTCGCTGCCGGCGCACCGCGAGCACGACGGCGAGGGCCCGCCAGCCAAGGTGCGCCGTCTGTCCACGCCGCGGCTCGACGACGACGCGGACGGCGAGACGTGCCCGATCTGCCTGGAGCCCTGGGGCAACTCCGGCGCGCACAGGCTGGTCGCGCTCAAGTGCGGCCACCTGTTCGGCGCGCAGTGCGTGGAGCGTTGGCTGAAGGCGCAGACGTCCCGCGATCGCTCGTGTCCCACGTGCAAGAGCAAGGCGACGCTCAAGGACATCAGGTTCATATACGCCAAGCGCTTGGTGTCGGTGGACACGTCGCAGGTCACGGCGCTGCAGAAGCAGGTGGAACTGCTGCAGACGGAGAAGAGCAGGGTCGAGCTTGAGCTGCAGAAGTGCAAGATAGCGCACCGCGCCTGCGTGCTGCAGCTGGAGGTGGTGAGGAGCACGCTGATGAAGTCACAGGTGAGCAAGGAGCAGCCCGCGCGGAGGAACTGGCGGTTCGCACTGGAGAAGAACCTGGAGGTCTGCAAGGACGGCGGCTGCCGCGTGCTGACGTACAACTGCCGCACCTACGAGCTGTACGTGTCGCAGAAGAGCGCCAACCGCCTGTTCCCCGGGTATGGCTTCCGTAAGGTGAGCTGCGTGGACTACAGGCCGGGCCAGTTCGTGCACCTGCACCCCAAGCCCGTCCGCGACATGACGTACTCGCAGCCGCGCGACCTGCTGCTGAGCGTCGCGCTGGACGGGAGCGCGCGCGTGGTTGAGCGCGGCGCGCCCACCCTCACGGTGCAGTGCGGCATGCCGCTGTGGTCCTGCTCGTGGGACCACCTGCGCAGCCACGAGTTTTACGTGGGCGGCGTGGGCGGCGTGGTGCAGCAGTACGACGTGCGTAACCCTGGCGTGCACGTGCAGCGGCTGAGCGCGCCCGGGGACGTGTCGCCGGTGGTGTCGCTCTGCTCCACCGAGTTCGGCCTGCTCTCGTGCCAGCTCAACTCGTGCTGGCTGTGGACGGCGGGCGTGGGCCAATGGGGGCCGCGCGCGCTGCCCGCGGAGGGACCCTTCATGTCGCTGACGTACGACGCCGAGTCGCACCGCGCGCTCGTGGCGTGCCGGGCGGGCACGGGCGTCGCGGAGCGGGCGCGGCTGGCGCTCTGCCGGCTGCGCCCCGGCGCGCCCGGCGCCGAGGTGCAGCTCGAGGCGGAACAGAGCTTCGCGGGCTCGGCGCGCTCGACGCTGATGTCGCGCGCGGCGTGGGTGCGCGCGGCGGGCGCGACGTGGGTGGCCGCGCACTCGGAGAGCGACGGCGCGCTGCAGCTGCACGGGCTGGACGGCGCGCGCGGCGCCTCGCTGCCGGCCGCCGAGCCCGCGCTCGACGTGCGCGCGCTGCAGCTGCACGCGGACACGCTGCTGGCGGCGCTCTCCGCCACGCGCCTGCGCATTTACAAGGCGCTCGCCACCGGCACGTGATGGCGGCCCCGCCCGTCACGTCGTGTGCCATGTGACAGTGATAATGTAGACATTGCCCCTTCATTAGAACTCCAAATAACTTGCGAATATCGTTTAAAAATTGTTAAATGCCATGAAGATATCTTAAGATTAAAACATTAGTGATCGACGCTGCGTGATGGACGACCGGGCCTCGATGCAGCAGGACGGCGCCGTTGCGTTAACGAGGACAAATACCTGCGCGTGGCGGGTTGCTGGACCGAACAATGTACTTAACACACCTCTCTGCACGCTCATCAATGGGAAGTATGCAAACACGTGCCTGGCGACACACCCACAACTGTGCATATCCGAACCGCATCCAGTGGGGGCGGGGCCAATTGTGCATCTGTTCAACGTTTGTGACACTGCCAACAGTTGTGTGATGCGGCTGTATTGCGTTAGGGCCCGATCCGCTGCCACTCCCTGCCCCATACAGACGGACGATCCAATTCTAATGTTGTGAGCCGCGTACATGCCAATTGCTTAAGTAGATTAACTCGCACACGTACGCGTCGTCTGTTGATAATGTGATAATGTTGCATTTATTTGGTAATTTAATGTTGTTGTATTCGTGACGTTTTCCAAGTTTTGCATGAAGTGCGAAGCGTGAATTGTTTTTGTGTCTCTATAAATTATTTGAAATCTACGAGGCCTATCATTTTTTGACTTTCCATTTTTTCGAATAAGTAGGTGTCTACCGAATGAATGTCACGAGCACACTGCTTTCAATAGTTTGTTTTTTTTTTTATTGTAGTTACGGTAGGCAATCGAGCGAGCGGTTCGTCTGATGGAAAGTGACCACCGTCACCGCCCGTAGACGGGGAATTAGCGATTGGCAGAAATGTTTGTTGTTGGTCACTGTCAGGCCCGTTGGCGACTGCTCCATTAGCCACCGCTGTAGCGACTCGTTCTCACTCCAAGCATTAGACGGCAGACGGCGCTGTGTCCCGGTGCTGCGGCTAATGAAACGTCGACTTTGTTGACATACGTCTCCGAGCCAGCAGGCTGAACATTCTCTGATGTAAACACTCGTTATCCTTATTTTAAAAAACCACTACTTATAGAGTCGATTATGCAATGTATTGGGGACCGTATATAATATGTTAAGTAATTTTTTATAACGAGTCGCATTCAGTTTCCGTCAGTGTCGTCTGCGGTTTTCTATCGTTCGTGTTCGTGTAATAATTAAAGTGATAATGTGTGAAACGAGACAATCCGCGTGAATACATTACGGTAGAATTTTGAGAGACTTTCAAACGCAGTTAAATAAATAGAAAATGAGATGGATATGATATTAATATCGAGTTTAGTGTAACTGGGTGAAATAAATGAAGGTTAAGCTGTGGTGATTAAAAGTTAAACATACAAATATTATAAAACCAAATAGCAAATAGTGCAGGGCAGAGCAAATAACAGTATTTGAGAAGAGATGCTGGTTGAAATACAATAATGAAAACTGTTAGATGAATAAACTTTGGAACGGTTAAATCAAGAATGATCTAAAAAGAGCTGTATTTTTAAAATGAAAGGAAGAATAAATAACATTCTGTTTTTTTTTGAGAAATTTCTATATTTGACGTGTCATCACGGTATGAGCCAGATTAAAAAATAATAATTTTACAAATTGAACCGTTTTAGAAAAACAATAATGTGCGTTATATCTTCACACGCTAATGGCAACACTTGCATTCGTTTCGTGCGTCAATTGTCACTAAAATTGTGAAATTTTGTAAACAGTGAACTTTATATAAACTTCGTAACTTAAACGCCGTAATTTCAATTTTAGATCATTTTCAATTAACATATTGTTAATATACCACTAATAGTGAGTTGGTGAGGTTAAACTGAAAGAAGTAAGAAGGTAATTAATTATTTTTTCACGTATTTTGTAACATGTGTGCGGTGCTTATATGAGGTCATCGACTTGTCACTTATTAGGTCTTCTATTGTGAAATACAAATCACCAGTTTCCTTACTCCCTACCGTATTTACTACAGCAATTTACTTATAATAAAATAATTATTAGGATCCAATATCACGATAATTACAGAACAGTACGAAAGGTAAATTTTAATAAAGCATTAGTATGATTATCTCTATTGTGTGATCATTTTAAAAGTGAGTATGAATCCGTATCATCTATCACTCGTGTTTGGGTGTTACGTAGTTTTTCCGTATGAATGACTGCAATGATAATATCATATGGTGTTTTAAATTTTCATCGTAACACGCCCGCCCACACTTTGTAATGATTTAAATCACTACTTAAAGCACTCAAAAGTTTGTTTAACACTGCATTAAGGTGTCATTGTGATGTTTGTAGTAACAGAAGCTGAAATGGAACAAGTCTTGCAGCAAATGGCTCAGACGGTGGAGAAGCAGCTCGATAGTGAACTAGAGAGGTGGGTCGTTTTATTTAAAATTGTGTTCCTCAAAGACCTTCATCTAAAGAGTGGAGAATGAATGACAGAAATTCCTGTCTATGTTATGGACATACTAATCTACATATATAACTGTGAATAGCTCGCATTGTGAATGAACAAGCGGGGGTGTGTATGTTGTTATTTAAGAACAAGGTCTTTTTTTGTGTTTATTCTATTGAATTACACGAATTTCACTTGGTAGCAAGAAGTAAATCTAGTTAACATAATAGTTTTAAGAGCGGGCTCTCAGTAAAATACATTTATTATATTATGAGACAAATTCAATGAAGCATATATTTTGTGTGTTGAACAAAGTACCATAAATCCTAACCCTAATAGGTTGTTTTTGGATTAAATGATGGAGAGACGTCATGTTGACATTTTATGCTACTATGGCCGAAGCCGGCCCAGGCAAATTTGACAGACACATGGTCTGATGCTTCCACCTGTTGCTGTGCTGCTCTCAGGTTGGACGCGCTGGACAGCAACGACCTCGAGGCGATCAGACAGCAGCGCATCGCCGAGATGAAGAAGCGCGCCAAGCAGAAGCAGGACTGGATCGCAAACGTATGCGCCCGTCGTGTTCTCACCTAACAATTAAGACCAATCCATCTCAGAGCATTATCATCCTTTGCGCTTATAACATATTGATGGGGGGGTTAACTAAATTGTTTCGGGTAATTAGTTGTGCTGAGGTGTACCGGTGATGAGCTCGTTTACGTGACGCGGCAGGGCCACGGCGAGTACACGGAGATCGACGGCGAGAAGGAGTTCTTCGCGGTGTGCGCGAAGAGCGAGAACGTGGTGTGCCACTTGTGCCGGGCGGACACGCCGCGCTGCCGTATCGTCGACATGCACCTGCAGCCGCTCGCCCGGAAGCACGTGGAGACGCGCTTCGTCAAGCTGGACGTGGAGCGCGCGCCCTTCCTCACCGGTGCGTCAGCTACGGCATTGTCCGAATGTTTCGGTCCCTCGAGCCAGATTTTATAATATTGATTATAACATTATTCGACCTGCTTGAACTAGAAATTAGTAAAGTATAATGGACTCTGTTATAAATTTTTAGTTAAATATTATGATTAATCAATGTACAAACAACAGAGTAAAGTGTAGCCGTTGTCTATGGCATACATCTGCTTAAGTAACATTTGCTTCTCACTCGGTCCATGTAACAAAATGTCCGGGTAGAAAATTATTATTCATCGATAATTGGCTAACACCTGACCTCAGTTTCACACGGTTTTAAGTGACAAAGAATCTATACACAGCGACGTGTGCTCGCTTGGAATAACGACGGAAAAGAGAAAAGCTGTTCTGACATTAGGTTGATGTCAGGGCTGACAGAACCACTTGTTAACACGTATCACGTGTTTGGGAGTGGTCGCAGACGGACCACAGTTGCGCTTGGAGTGCTCAGTGTCCGGCGCTGAGCGGCGTAGGCCGGTCATGGTGCATCTTGTCCCGCGCAGGACGCCTCAAGATCCGCGTGCTGCCGACCATAGCGCTGGTAAAGGATAACAAGACCAAGGACTTCATCGTCGGCTTCACGGATCTGGGAAACTGCGATGACTTCTCCACGGAGGTCCTCGAGTGGAGGATAGCCAGGTGGGTGACGTGACCATATCCCACCAATACAGCGTTAGCGATAAAGACGACCATCTTCACCCATTCTTCAGGTGGCAGGGTATTTGTTTAGAATACTTTCCCTTCAGATCCAAAAAGACGGTTTGGCGGGCTAAGATTGCCGCCTAGCAGCAGTTTGCTGGCTATACCGTCGTTTCTTTGAGTGAAGCGCGATTCGTTCTCCAAAATAGGGTCACCGCCCTCGCCGAGTGACCGCCCCAGCAGCACGTGGAGCGTGCACTTACATCCGAAGAACTTTCTCGCAAATCTTCCCGCGACTCACTGTAACGTAATGCATTGAATATTGTGACGGTGCACCAGAAGAAGTGTTAGCGAACTGTTCGCTCTGCCCTTGTGCGACACTCACGTGACGCCGCGTCGCAGGGCGGAGGTGATCGAGTACTCGGGCGACCTGCTCGTGCCGCCGGCGCAGGCGCGCAAGCAGCGGGCCCTCACCGTGCAGAGCAAGAAGACGATACGCGGCCGCCAGGACAGCGACTCCGACCTAGAGCTCAGCGATTGATACTTTTCGTTGTCTCCACTAACGCCGCGCTTCGAAATTATTGTAAAGTTGCATGAGCTACTAAATTGGTAATTTTTTTGTACTATGGCAACGTAAGTAAACATTAAAAAAAAATAACACTAAGAGGCTGTTAAAGTGCCGTTTTAAAACTGTGAGCAAAAGAATCTATTACATCGTTCTAGTAAAAATACTGTCGATAAAAAAACACGCCTTTTTTATTTTAACAAAGAAAATGTCACTTAATACATTAAATATTTAAAAGTACCTATGTTCTCATATTTTTATAATAAAATATTTAGTAAGTAGCAAAAGTTTTATTTTTATCCTTATTTAATTTATCCATCTTACTACTTGAACTGGTGCCTCGTGATGGACACGTCTGCCGCTTACCAGAACGTGCAGGTGCTGCCTCTTGTGCTAATTAGTTGACAAAGACACACATTTATGTCTAATATAGAACTAAAAAACGTTAAAATATCCTTGACATAGGTATATTGTGTGTATAAATATAAATTTGTTTTAAAATAGGAATAACTATAAGATAATAAACTTAAAATGATTAAATTCATATTTATTTTTAATGAAAAAGAGTTGCGTTCCATTAAACAAAAGATTAAATCAAAATCAGTTTCATCATCATCAGTAAAACTTTTATTAGGTTTTTAGTGAAAATAAAAATGGAATTGTTTGTACAAAATGTGAAATAATTTACTACCAAATCAAGAAAAAATAATATAGTAGGGATTTGTGAATTTTACATTGCTACCCTGAAAACAGCTGACAGATGTCATAAACTTATATATTTAATCTGTTATACACTCAGTATGTCATTGAGATCGAGTAGGGAGAGATGATGGCCGATTTGTTGCTTAGTATAAATACGAAAACGTTACATATAAAATGATTCAACCGCGAATTTTTAATGAGTGACAGTGTTGCAATCTTAATTCGTAAATGTGCGCTATTCCAATCAGAAATCTCAAGTTAATAACATAAGAAGTTTCTGCAGCACTTAAATAAACACTAACAAGTAAGTTTGATTTTCATTTCGTTGTAAGTCTAATGGGAGTGTCTAAATATAGATTAAGAATATGTTCTAGCGTGTAGCCCTAGGTCTATTCAAGGTTGCGCCCTAGACTTTGGACTACGCACGGTGTGGCGCGGTATTCAAAACAAAATATTTGATTAGGGAGATAATGATGCAGAGACACTGTTGAGGACTTAATCGTCGCCAGGGAACGCTTTTTTTTTTGTAATTCTTTAGGTGCGTAATAAATAATATTTATGAATATCGTGAAAATAACACGGCGCGGGAGGTTACGCACGTCTCCTTAACAACTAGGCTTGTAACAGACATTAGATTGTGGCTCTCAAATTATAATCGGAAAGGGTTGCGCTGATAAGGGCATTTCATATTTGGTTACTTTGTGAAATATAATCCCACGTTCCTGATGTGGACGAGAGGTACCTAATATGCATTTCCAAGTAGATGATAGGATTTTTCAAACAATATATTATTAAAATTTGTAATGTTTAATGACCTAATTCTTAACTCATTCGGTTAACTTGTGCAATCCCAAAGTTCCCTCTACTGTGTCTTTCATTTTAAATTTTGCTGGATCACTTTACCCGCCCACAATGGACCGATAACTTGTGAATAAGTGTTTCACTCTATAACCTTTTTCTGCATTTTATTTATTTCAAACTTTACGGTAATAGCAAAGAGCCATTTCAGCTGCAACTTGTTGTCACCTTATGTATGCAGAGCTTCATAAGTAAGACTACTTTAAAAACTATTATTATTTATATATGTAGGTATGCAAGTATGTAATTATATCTTCATATGTGTTTATACAACTGAGCATTATCCTCTACACATGTATGTCACAGGTCTTCATTCTTCATTTTGACCCATTGTTGATTGTTATTTTACTGAAAGTTTATCTCATATTGTGGGTTCTAATTCTGTAATCTCTAATGTAATACAGTGCATATATTTTATTTTAATTACAAACGAGTCATGAGCTATAAGAGGGCTCTAGATATATTGGCTGATAAAAGCATTGTATGGTCGCCAGGGTAATATGAAGAAAATGCATCACAAATTGACTATGGGCCGGATGACAAAGTGATATCCACATACCACTTGTTGCAGCCTCTCCTTCTCCACGTGGACTTGCAGCGAATGTTTGTCCGCTTCAAGTCGTACATTTGTGTTACACTCGTCAAGAATGATTTTTTACACGGTGTCACCTATGTAGAACGCTAATTACACCGCAAGCAGCTATTATGTTAAATGAATTCTCACGGTTATTGCTTAATTTGTAATTTTAATATAAGTTTAATGTAAATTTTACAGATTGCTTTGTGAATAATCTGGTCACACGCACACACACACATATACGTAGGCACACAAGTAATATATGCAGTTATTAAAGATATCACAACTTAAAGAAATATAGACAACTGTTGAAAAAATTGTAAACTGAACAATGTAAGTACTGTAGAAAACCAAAAAGTCTCCAGTTATCTACACCAGCCAGAGTGCCGAGCGAACTGTTGCCATTGCCGGGCTGGCTGACGGGGCAGATCTTTTGTGCCAAGTGGTAGCTCGCCCTGGGGTCTTGGGTTGCGTCAGTAAGTTATATGTGCTTAGTAATCATTTATCAACAATGGTTTATTTCAATAGATAAAGACGTCAAACTTCTTCTTGTTTATATTTTGGCTCTTTTTTTCCGGTTCGCCTGTGGGCTAGCGCTTGGCCTCGATTTCGCGTGACGTTAAGTGAGAATGCGGCCGTGGTGGCGGCGGCAGGTCGACGTCGCTGGCATAGCTAGTGCTTTTCCACCGTCCAGTCTCCACCAGCGCGGCCCGGGGATCGGACCCGGGAGCTCAGCGGTACAGGGCAAGCGGGCGGACCGCTGCGCCACGGAGGCGGTCAAGTTTTATTAAATGACAATTGTAATGCTTTATGTGCGAACAGTCGTGCCGCGGCGTAAGTTTTATTGAATGACTGAGTGAATGAATGATTTTGTTGTATACGAAAAGCAATTACATGATAAAACCGTGAAATAAAACTTTACAATGGCGGCTGTATTCGTTTTGATAGAAGCCATCGATTCTTTTGTGAACGCGCGGGCTAGGGGGGTAAGGGGGGGGGGAGTGAGTGTGTACCGGCGCCCCGGCGGGCTTCGTGCCCCCCAATGAGTTAATTAGTCTTCTCCTTTT
>DWQX01004264.1:0-15429 GCA_018245475.1 Pharmacophagus antenor
AAAAAGTAGAAGATTAAAGCAGTTATTTTGAACTACTTGTACAAATAATATTAACAATTCCTATCCTACCCCCGCCCTATTCTAATAATCGGTGACATTAAGGCACATCATTACGCACGCAAAAAAAAAAGTGACAATCACGCGCATCTATTATTTTTTCGCCAGTGTTGGGGTTGAAGCACCCAGGAGCTATCGGTAAGTCACCGACTTCCTTTTTTCAGCGCCAACATAAGGTTCTTCGAACCTGAATCTTTTTGAAATGTTTATGTATATATTTAAAACCATTACGCATTCTTTCTGACATCAATCGGCCACTCATAATATTACACTAATTTACTTATCGTTTATCACAATTTCTTACCAACTTACGCATATGCTTCTTAAATCTTTTATTTGTATTTGGTAATTCCGCAACACATTCATTACATATTTAAAAACTGTTTTGTAAATATGGCAGTTCATTAAAATTCTTAAATTGCTTGTATGCAAATATAGTTCTTATCACCATAAGAAAGGGCTCGTTATTGCATATATTATTTGTCAGGTATATTCAAGAACTAACCGTTTTTTTTAATATTTCATATCTAGTTTTGTACCCATGTTTCGCAGATACCCTTTTTTATAAACTCATAATGACTAAATGGGAATTACTTGTTTAATTTTTTAATTACACGGTTTATCAACCAGACCGTTTAATATTATCAGCAAGACGAAAATTTGTGTTACAAAAAATTTGTATGATCTGTCATTAGGTGTTTCGGACGCCAAAGTGAGAAATACATTTCCTACACGTACTAAATCTTTGGAACAAACGCAATAGTAATTTATTGAAGTGTCAGAAAGATTAAATATTGTTTGTATGAAACGGGAGCCGTTTGCAGAGCCCAGTTTTACTAAATTACTGACATTTGATTGACTTTACTGCCATGTTAAAGTTGCGGAGGCAGAATTAAACACATTAAAATATAATAATAGTAATATAATAATAATAATAGTAATACCAATAATTATTTTAATATTCTTATCCATTCGAATAATAATTTATTAAAGGCTAAAAAGGTAAAATATTTCGATCGGCATCGGTTCTTCTCCCTTATTCTACGGGTTCTAGAACACGCTTTGCCAAGGCGAACATCGACTTCGCTACTCAACGCACGAATCAGTGAGCTAATCAACATTTCCTCGTATCCCGTGCAGCCCACATTAGAAGAACCGACACAAAGATTTCGGAAATTTGGCTTACCTAATAAGAAACCTATAGATGGCACTGAACTTTTTTTAATATTTATTGTGATGACGGATGATATGACGTTACATTCCCTTATAAACGTCGTCCTGTGTAGAACACGGCCACTCTAATGATGTAGTCAAGTCGTTAAAATTAGAATAGATTCCCTTATCTCATTAATCCCGCTAAAATTCGATTTGTCATTCATTGGTAGACTTTTCTCAATAGCAATTTCTACACATATTAAAATAAAATGTTTTTTTTTGACATAAAACCTTACTCCTGAAAGCTATCAGATAATTTAATTTCGCTTTAATGCAGAACACACTCATGGTGTCTTTATCTAGCAACGCGTGTATTCAGTTAATAGCTGCCGATGAAAGATATAGTTGGCCCGGCACCGCGGGGTTGTTAAAAGATATTTTAATATGGATAACTATCCCATCCCGTCCATAGAAACAGCTGAAAATTCTTATAAAATACTTATACAACTGTTTCAAGTTGTAAGTTTCTAACTAAGCAAGTGAATTAATAATAACGACAAATTAATGTTACGCACTCCCATCTAATGCAGCGTCAGATGTACATCACCGTATTGATAACGATATATGTATCAAAGTAATCGGTCTTCGGTGGAAATCTAAATATGTATTCTTTTTTCAAATTAACGCAAATTGTCGCTAAAGAAGAATGTCGGTGACTTACCGAAAGTTACAGGGTGCGATAACGCCACCACTCGCAAAAAAAATAATAGATGCTAGTGATTTGCTTGGGATTTGTGTGTGTAATGATATGCACTCATGTCACCGATAATGGTGTGGTAAAGGAATGACGATAAATAAATAATTAGAATGAGTGAAATTTAAAAGGCTAGCCATATAAGCAAACGGCGTTAACAATTAATATTTATGTGATCAACAATTTCCTTAGATCTATATTTCTTATTATATAAATTTATTTTATATTTATGTTTCTAGGGTCTTCTAATGTCAACAGGACAAACAAAGGTGTTTGAAAAGAAAAACGGTCTTAGCAGTTTTATTATGACAAAAGAAATGGAGCGGCAAGAGAAATTGCTCGAAGAACAGAAAAAAGTAAGATAAAAGAGTTGAATTTGATTTGCTTCTTATAGTTGTATTAATTTAATGGTAGACCGCTGGTACATATTTCTGTTCTTATGCTTGAAGGTTTCTGTTGCTAGAGAAATTAAAGGACCGGTATTCAGAAATTATGATTAGAGAAGAATAATTGTCATTTATTATTCATCGAAATTGAGTCCTCTGCTTTGGGTAAAGTTTTTTGTATTTCCCTTTATTTTTTTCAGGCCTTATCCGAGGTGGAATGGCCATTATTACCAAAATTGGATAAAGTGGATATGGATGAAGTTGAAAAATACCGTAAGGAAGCCGATATGCATTTAGCTAAAAGAAACTTGTGAGTGGTTTTATGCATTGGATCAATTAAATTTTTATATCTATGCCGTATATGCCACTTTTGATGTCAGGATAGTTTTAAGAAACAGTTGTGGACGTACAAAGAAATAATAATGTAATGTAAAGCTAGCAGTACACCTTTATATTATGAACATCGTTATATAACATATCGATAATAAATCGCAACGGATCGTGCTACATTTCCCAGGACACTTGTGTCCATTGCGGTAGATGTCACGTTCTTAGACTGTACAACACCACTGGGTGGCGCTTGTTTTCCGATGGAACTTCAGACGTGTCATTAATACGAACTCAGGACTAAAACTTCTGTAGTCATAAACATATATATATATAACATGGACATCATTGTTCTGATTTAAATATAGGACCTATAATAAAGCACGAGAGTACGTGCAGCGCGGAATGACAGGTGTCGCGAGCTTCTATTCAGAAGTCGCTGCAATGCATGCCCGGGGATATGAAAAAGCCAGCTGTTTAGCCGCGGCTACACTCATACAGGTATGCATACAAAACGATAGTTGTTCTATTGCACATTTTTAACCTGCCGAATACCATAGATCTCTCAATTAGGTGTGAATAGATATTTTTAATAGATTCATTGTATTTTAATTTTTTTTCCTTTTTTTTTAACATCAATTCAAGGATTGTGTGAAATTGTTACTTTGCATTACAATTTTCTTGAATACAAATTTCATAATTTGCAACTTGTTATCCATATACATGTAAATCAAAGTATTGACTGATTCTCTGACTGACCTATAAACGAATAGCGTAACCTGCTGGTCTTAGACACACGAAAAGTGAGTTCATTGTGATGTGTAAGTATTAAAATTCTGAGGGAAGACGAGAAGAGGGAGGTCGGGAATTAAATTTCATTAAAACTTTTTAATTTCGGAATCAATTGAACAAAAATTACTGCACACACCGAAAGAGAATTAACGTTAAATTAAAAAACTACTACGCCCAAAGAAACGAGCGGTTGTCAGCTAGTCACAAATATAAAAATCATTACAATATTAGTTGTACTACGTCGTAGTTAAATTTATTCAAGGCTAATAGTTATGCGAGTTTGATAATGTTTACCTTATAACCATACGAATAGATTTTTTTTATATATTCATTTAAAAACGGTTTAGTGGTTCTTACAGTAAGGCATTTCCGCTGAATGTATATAATTGTTCACGTTGAAATTTTTTATATTTATAATCATTTTATAGAACACACTACATACGATAGTATTAATGCACCTGCTGTCGGGTAATTGAACTATAAATAAAGTAAAACATTTTTTTCGATAGTACATCTTTATTTAATTTAAAAGGAAGCAGGAGGATTCTTAAAGCATACAGGGCATACATTTATAACGAGCTATAAAATAATGTTAGGTACTAATAAAACAGCCTAGGATTAGATTCTGTTATCTATAATAAATAGATAAAAAAGTGTACTTATAATACTAGCGATTGAATCTATTGGTTTTTATCTCTATAATTCGAATAATTCTAAAGTCAACTAAGAAAAAATCTCTTAATTTTCAGCTGCAGTCTGCAAAGAATCCCGATAATTCGACAATTGACTTACACTTTTTGCGTGTGCGGGAAGCCATGGAAAGTATTGATTTGTTTTTGGATGTACACATAAAAAAATTACGGGACATCCAACAAACAAGCAATGTAAAATCTCAAACATTGTACTTTATAACCGGGCGTGGATTACACAGCGACGGAGTAGCCAGGATTAAACCGGCTGTAATGAAAAGACTTAAGGAAAGGGGCATAGCGTAAGTATTTATTGAATTTCTGAATTATCTAGTATTAAAAATTTATGCTAGCTACAAAATAATTATATTTATCCATCACTTATATATTACGTTTGACATTATCCCAGCTATTCTCAATATGAGGTTTGCAAGCCGCATGTTGCCTTTAGGGCTTTTACTGTTGGCCAATGAGCGGGTAGCGAACTAAGTAAATAATAGGTAATAAATTACGTTAAAATATTAATCGCGTATGTGAATTCTTCATAGCAATAGCGGTTAATTAATTTCGTAACAATCGTGAAAATCTAAATAATTATTAGCTAAATAATTTTTATTTGCGGCACAAAACACTTATTAATATTTGTTTGTGGTGCCTATAAAAAAGGTTTAAATATCGAGCAAGATTTTGTAACGAGTAAGCCTATCATAAAAATTATTTTTAATTCATACATAAAATATGGTTCGTATGCTGACATTCTACTAACACTCTTTTACTTTGTTTCTTTACAGCTTTAGAGAGAGAAATCCTGGCCTGCTCACTGCTACAATAAATGCACAAGATAAAATGACGCATCAAATAGTATAGCATGAAATTGCTATGAGAAGAAATAACATGCAGTTATTTCGTAATAACTCTCACGTAGTAATACCATATTACATAAATGGGTGTTGTTACTTCTATTACGTTCCAAATATTGTGCCAGTTTTTGTACGCTCTTTCCCTTATAATAACAATGTATACTTTTACTGGTTTCGCTGAACTTTTCTATGTGATTTTACACTTATGTATTGTCATCTATACTTGTAAAAAGATTGTTTGTAATGCTAGTAGAAAATGGAATGTCTGGGTTTCGTATGATGCGAGTTACTTATAATCAAAGAGCAACAATATTAACTCCGCTGTGTTAGAGCAGTAGTGTAATTATTGACCATCGGTATAGATTTCTGTGGACCATAAGGTGTGCACATCTGTTACTATTGTACATATACATTTTGTTTTTTATTTTGAACTTGTGCATTACTCATTCGGGTTTACATGTTTTGTATAGTCGGCGTTCGGCTTTTAGTTACATAAAATTGGCGAAAAAAAAATCTAAATTGTCGAATTTACGTGCCAACGCGCACAATTTTTGGTTCTATTTTTTCTATAAGAAAAACATAATAGAAGACGTAGTCTTCTTTGCAGCATAGGATGAATAGAATTGTGATCGTAATCCCTCTGTAGCAAAATGCCGTACTTACTCAATGCGAATGTCCGATGAAGTTTTGTTTGGAATGTGGTGGAGCGTATGTCAATAATTATTTAATAATTTGTTTATGATTTAATATATAATTTTTTTTTCATACTATGTGATGCTAATAAAATGTGGCGCATGGACCGTACAGGCTGTTACGAATTCATTAAAACATTTTGCTACTGAGGGATTCAAATCTTAATTATGAATGTGAGACTGACTATACATTGTACATTGTACAATACATTATCATATTTTTACTTACAAGAAGCGTTAACGCAATAAAATACCTTGTAAACCATTAATATTTATGGTAATATTCTAATAAGATAGGTGCAAAAGTAATGTGAATTTTATTTAAGTTTTTTTCTCACATTACCGTATGTTATTTTGGTTTAATTTTTTAAGAGTCATATCTTGTCAAATAAATTTTTTGTTGTTAAGCTGGTTTGCTCAAAATTTTAAACACTAAGTGTTAAAAATATAGTTTTGTTTTTGTTACTTTAACGGTATTGTTTGTAAGTTTTTACAGTAAATTAACTAATAAATAAGTTATGTTACGAGTTTTACATAACAAGACAATTGTGACAATAACTGCGATAGGTTGCGTTTGTGTAGTTTTATTTGTTAGATGTTAGTCATTTGTGATGTTAACAGGGTTTCATTTGTGGGCCATGACTTTCTTTTTCTATTTAATTCCTTAAATTTGTTAAAATACTTAACACACTATCGACGAAAAAGTTATAAATAACTTTTCCTTATACTGGCTCCTACCTCTTAATTGAATTTTATTAAATTCTTTATATTCTTTGTAAAGTTATTACTTACACGTTGTCTAAAATATGCACATTATTCATATTTCAATAATTTTCGCCCGGTAGATGTGTAAGTCGATCTCACAATTTTACCCTCCGATAGTGTGTTAAACATTTAAAAATAATAATTAGTAATTCACAAAACTTTATGATCCCTAGCACGCTGTACGGTGAAACTTGGATAAAAAAAACATCGACAAATATCCGAACATATCATTGTGAGATTTAATTAGTCAAGGTTTCACTATATTTAATATATTCAATAGAAATTTATTTAATATTATATGTTTAGATTTCTGGAACTCTGTTACTCGTTTATTATTGTTTAATTAAATTTTTGTGTTATTCCAAATATGTAAAAGTTACCATTGTACATAGCGATATTGTCGAATTTAGCGTATCGTAACACAAACAGGTAGTCGAATGACGTCCGTATAAATTAATTAATGTAAATTAAACTTACGTTTTTGATATTGGGCGGTACTAAACATGTTTCAAAAACATATTTTTGTACATTACTCTATATTCAGTTTAATCTACAATTATCAATTGTTTGAATGTAAATATAAAATCTAATAATATCTTAGGCCTAACTAAGCACCGATGTAGAGCCGTCGGGTACCAGATATTACATTCGAAAACTTTCATGTCATGCCACATCGTAATTCTCAATTGTCAATTAGATGTCCCATTTAAGATAAGTGAGAGATTGCACGTGTGTTAATACGTTATCAGTGTAACGTATCAATTTTCAGATGGATTCAAATACAATTTATTACAAGTATAGGACATCGATGTTTATAAGCACGAATAACTAGTTGAACGAATGCGAAATGCTCTAATACAAAATTTACGCAGTCCCAACACAGTACAACTTTGCTTTGAGCTGTATATGGCAGAAATGTCACCTATCAATGTTTCACATACAATGATTTGAAAAGATCTCATAAAAAGGAAGTCAAATACGTTAAACTGATCAAATGATATGTGTAATAATTTAATGGCGTTAAGAATTTACCTAAAGTATGTTTACTAGAACATACCTAAGTACATAGATAAGGTTTAAATTCTTATATGCTGAGAAACAAATGCAAAATACTTGGCATTCTGACGTATCTTGCATTGTATAGCTTGCTGGCTTGTGTAGTTTTAAAAGTAGTAATTATAGCTGTTATCACGTGTAGCAGTAGCATTAGAGAAATTGTGCCACAGTAGTGTGTAATTGTTTGTAGTGTTACATGTCTTAGACTTAAGAGCGGTTGAGATTTGACAGAACTTGTCGAGTACAAACTATATTGAAATATGTACGGAACACTATGTGCAGTCAAATGTTCGACACAAATTATGTTCCGAACACTGACTATGGATTCATTGGCGCGAGTCAGTAGAGACATGTTAAGAAAAGTGTGTTTATGATTCTTTAGAGAAATGGACTCCCAAGTTGTACCGATAAGCTTTGACAACTCTCTCCCGTCTACTGAACTTTCTAAATGCTGTAACTGAGTTCTTCCTCTATTATAATATGCTAACGGATTTTTTTTTTATTACGTTGACATCCATAGGGCCACATTAAACATAGATTTCGTCAAAGTTATATAATTTTTGTAAATACAAATGAAATTTGGAGCACGAACCATTGAAAGGTTTACAGTACAAAAGAGAAAATAGTAAAGTACATAGTACGGACACAACGGTATTATTGGCAGTTTTGTATTGTCGTATTAAATAAAAGCCGTGTCCAATTATAGTTACATATTTCTGGTCCTTAACTTTACAATTCTACATTATACCTTATTAAGAAATTATTTTTATAAAAACTTTATTATTGATAAAAAGTTCAATTATATTTTATCCTCTATTCCTTAAATTTATAGAAGTAATAATTTTATTGATACATATACTCCTTTATTCCCGTAGGTTTATCTTTAATATCGTAATATCGATGTTAGTTTTAGAATGGTATTAGGTGGTTAGGATCCACATATATTGGATCAAGTAATTTATATGGAGCATTGTGTTTAATTATTACAAACCACAAAATCTTCATAATTTCATAAAATTGTAAAATATATGAAAGTAGTAGTAACTGCTCTATTTTATTTGTAAAATTTAATTTGTTATTATCTAGAATGACCTAAACCAGATTGTTTCTAAAATTTTAGGCATTTTAGGTAATATATTATGCTTTAGATTTAGGTCAAGTAAACTTATATAGGTGTTTGAGTTCATTACAAATTAATACTTAAACACAAAGCTACAATAATAAATTTGATGTTGTGGGCATTGTATTGATTATCTGTAGATATGATACCGTAATAAAGTGTTAGCCTAGTGTAATCACACTCCCTCGGATTTTTTATGTCTAATGCAGTGTTTACATTTTTTGATAGTGTACATTTATTTTTAGTTCAATTTATTTAGATTTAAACAATAATAATGGACCTTACATACAATAAAAAGTACAAACACAAAATCAGACAGCCAAATTTCTCTAGGGCATCCTTATAATCTGAGTAAAGTTGACCAATGTGATTATTATGTTAGATTATATTCACAAGAATTTCATCTCACCCTTACAGGCAATTAATTCAATTCTATCTTTAAAACTGTTTGCATTTTGTAAATCGTTTCATTGAGTTACTAAAAATTTAACAGGGTTCTATTAACCACCGATAGACACTCGAATTCTGACACTAATCCACATTGTCTAATATTTAACTTAATTTCGATAACTTTATTATTTAATTTTTTTCTTATATTTAATTCTTAGCTCTGTATCTTATTAACCTGACAGTTCGTGCGTGTAAAAGTAACTGAGCTAATCTATTTTTATAAACAAAATTTTACGACTCCCGCTTTTCCGTCCAGTGAAGAGAAGCATCATGTTTTTCTTTTACTAATGGAAAAAGTTCTATTTCGAAGGGGATCCTATTGAATAAGTCTGTCATACAGCCAATTATTCAAATGTATGCAATTTCATTTGCAAAATGGAAAAGTATATAAATGTGGTTACAAATAGCAATTACTCTGGTGAATTTTTGGTTTCGCTGTTATGAATATATTTTATTAATAAATTTCTTTATTCTGTCATTGAAGATAAAAATGTCAATTATCTCGTTGGTTCAATATTAAATTAATGTTCTCTCTTGGTTTGTATAATTGAAATTATTTCGTACAAATATTATTAAACCATCTACTTTTACGTCCACTATTTTCTTATTGAAATTGCTAGTACATTTTTATAATGTTTATATCTCATATCTACACCGTTCCTAGCGAATTGCTAAATATTCGTTATTATTTTTATATTCTATACATTTATAAATGAATAAAAACACAGTTAACATACGTATTACAGTTTTTGAAGTCCATATGGATAGGTCTTATTTATTTTATTTAATTTGAAATTTTTAATTTTAACTTGAAATATTAAATTTGAAAACTTTAAATCAGGCAGTTAACCGAGTCGTGCTAATTTAGTTTTTTTATCATTTAATCTAAATAATAAATAATTATAAAAAATTAAAGACCAAACGTTTACATCTACTACAAAGAATATTAAAAGGTATATAACTTATGGTAATATTCTATAAATATAAAAACTAAAAATGTTTTTTTTTTCAAAGAAGTAGTATTTTACCAATGAAAAATATAGTCGTCAAAAACTTAACTGGTTAATTATTTAGTTATAGTAAAAAATTAACATATTGCATATATTTAAAATTTTACATTTTTATATTGGTCATTTTTTAACTGCAATCCTTTTTGTAAGTAAATAAATACCTCTTCATGTTTCAGCCTCAATAAATTCTACCGTCTAACTTTAGGACAATAGTACATAAAGGTAACAGTAATGATATTTTTTGACGAGTCTGTTGTATCTGGCGGGTGCGGAAGGCGTCTCTTTATTTCAATCGCAATTCTAAAGCTGGGACTTTCTTTTCTAAAATATTTTTTATTTTATATTTTTTTGCTGGCGGTTGCTTTTTTGTGCGATGAATTTAATATTTGATAAAGAGTTGATTGATTCTTCTTTAGTAAAAATTTAAAACATTGATTCAATAATATCACTCGTAACTCACATTTTCAAACATTTCGAAGTTCAAAGTGAGCAAACGACGATTTTGAATTCACATTTATACAATACAATCTAAATAACCGTTAAGTTAATACATTACCTTTAACCGTTATGTAATTAATGCAGTTTTTTTTGTAAAACTTTTTTCTAAAATAAAATGCTTATTTAGTGCTTTTCATGCATGTAGTTTTTTATTTCTATGAAGCAAAATAATCAGTTATACATTGCTGATGAGGTATGTATGCTTTTTTATTTTTATATTTTCTTATTTTAAAGGTGTTAAAGGGATAGTGTCTATATGTGACATTTTACAAAGTGTAACTAAAGAAAGAGCAAACTGAAGAATGAAATTAAAACTTGTCACTGTAACTACAATGCATCATCTCATTGAATTACGGTTTATAGTACCTTTTTAAAGGAAAGATTGTGTTAGGTCCTCATTTATGACTGGATTTGTTCTTTCAGGACGGAGTAAATGTTCTATATAAATTGATATTTTGGTTCAAATATTTAATAATCATCTTATTTTGTAACTAATATAAACTTGATTCAATTTATATAATGTTTTATGTTGCTGTGATAGTTTGGCCGAACAATCTCGACGTGGTGCTTCATATTGTGCGTTACCTATAGATTTTATATAGCTTTCATAAATTCTTAAAATTATGTTAGCCATATGCTAATTTCATAAGAATTTAGGATTTAAGAAGAACGGAAATTGTACTTGCTATTTGGATTCATATAATGAAGATCAATTTATCAGTATCATTTCGGGACGGGTTTAATGTTTTTTACGTGTTTTCGTTTTTATTCAGATTTATTTACTTAAAAGTAATTTACACCGAAGACAGGGTGATAACTTTAATTTAGTCCTTTAACTCTATCCTATATAAATTTTACTATCATAGATGTAATCTTGGTGTTTAATGTAAGTCATAGTAGTCAATTTGATGTGAAATAAAATCTGATTGTTCTGTGTATATCTTTTTAATACATTATTCCTTTAGATTAATTTAATGTGAAATCGGAAAATGGTAAGTATCTAGTATTTTAGTATCATTGTAAATATGACATAAAGTGATATATCAGGGTTAATAGTAATTTGTTTTCCATATTCATATAGTCTAAGTTATTATTGTTAACTTGCAAATTATTAGTGTTACTATCCTAATAGAATGTTGCAGGTAAAAGACTGTTAATGTGATATATTTGCAAAGTTTTATGCTATATGTATAATGCAAAATTATATCATTATGTTATTGGACTATTTTGAAGACTTTTGTGCAGGTAATATTATAAAAAAATATTTTAAGGCTCATCAAGTGTGTATTCTTCATTATTGCTTATTATCATATAATAAAAAATAATCATGATCTTGTTACATAGTTCCAATGTAGGGTACATACAATAGCGAGATAATGCTACTTCATAATATCCTATGTTATCTTTACTATTGTTAAAAAAGAGTATTTCTGAATTAAATTTGTAACAGTTGTACCATTTAGACCAATGTATGTGACCAGTTCTCCTTTACTGAAAGAAGTCTGCTGATGTTTCATAATTATATATTTTACTGTTGAAAAAAAGTTGTGGGTTGAAGGTAAGTAATTAAACTTACTTTTATATCAGGTTTAAACAGAGATTGCTTTTGTTTCAGATTATTCAAGAGCTGTTATTTTAAACAAACCGGTTCAAGTTATTACAAAATTTTATTCGTCTCTCTTTTAGTTATCACAGTTTGTGGGTTATGTTTTAAATTAAAAAAAAAAATGGTTAATTCTCCTACTATACTTTTTCGTAAATGTTTTAATATGTTAAATTATTACAATACACAATAATTTCATCAGTTACAAATTTAAATTATTTAAGTTATTAGAGATGATGAATAAAAATAATAAGATTGCAACAACAAAATTATTTTGATCCAAAAAAAAAGTATTACTCCTAAGGTGTTTGGTAGTGTTTATTTTACGTAGGTAGACTGTAAAAATCAAAACGAGCTAACTGATATTATCATAATTATATTTAATCAAAACCCGTAATGAGTCCGCTCATATATTTCAATTTATATGAGCTAGAATAAATAATTTGTATAATTTCAATTTAATAGCCTACGAAATACACTACCGTAATTCGTTTGACCTTTTCACGTATATTCTTGAAAATAACGGAACAACAATTACAACGGTGTACTTTATTACTTAAATGAATAAGATTTATAAATGAAAACAGTATTAGATATTGAAAATTATGAATATAAGTAATTTTTGTTTTCAAGAATCGATGTCTTGTCATTTTATAATTTCTTCGATTATTCAATGCTGGTGTGGAGTAATGCCATCTTTAGTCTTCTTGCGTCTATACTTGAAATCCTCTGTGTTTATTGTTATAATTATAATAATCACTAATGGCAGGGGACAACATTTAGTATTATAATTTTTTCTAAGCGTGTGCTTCATAAGTAATAGAAAAAATAAATTAACAATTTCTTCCCATGGTGTTATTATTATTTGTCTAATAAAAATAAATAGTTAATTCCTCTTTTCTTCTATTTTTGTTTTTATCATGTATAGATATTCGAAGTCCATAAAAGTAAGTTAAAACTTTAGACAAAAAGACTGCTATGAAAATTCCTGTGATTCCTGGACGGATGTGGAACAAGTAATATTAATCAAAAATGTTCATATGTGCTCTTTATTATACGTGTATTTTTTATTTATAAGAAGGAAATAATTATGTTAACTTAATCAATATATTTATTTGTATTATTATTTTGTAAAATTCACCCCGCTCGTTGGGATGTATTCAGAGTTATGTGGAATTTCTACCCAAATAAATTCTTTCACTGGTGCTACGAGGGACTCTAGGAACTACGTAAATTGCCTTTTAAAAATGACTATGAACGTCTAAAGGACCAGCATAGGTCTGTAACAGCCTAAGTTGCGGCAAATACAAGGGTATTCTGTTAATACTTTACGATTGATTTGCGACTATGGTTCATAAAAACAAATTGTTTTCAAATTTAAAAAAATATTTTGTCATATCTATACATAATAAGTTAAAATAAGTAAGGTAAATCAACAATTTAATAAAAGTTTATTAAACCACCGATTTAATTTATGCTAGTCACGAATTTAGTGCACTCTTTATTTGTTCAAATCTGTCACGATGACCGCCAACGTCACTTATAAGGATAGGTACTTAACTAATCCAACTATGAATGCCTTTTGTCACTATTACCAGTTACTTTTGTGTGAAAATATATGGTCTACCTTATTTGTAATCATACCAGTTTTAAAGAATCGATTTAAACTACGACTAATATATGAACTTCTACCATAGTATAGGCTAAAATAACCGGTTCTCTTAAAACATGTAATATTTGAGACGTTACTAACGGCAAAATTTTCAGGCTATATTTTTTAATATCAAAGAGCTATGGTTTTGTACTGTCAATAACCCAATTACAACATTTTTATTGTAAATTGGTTTGTTTGTTTCTCTAAAAAACCTCATGCTAAATTAAAAAGTTAATAAATACTACATGCTTAATTGTCGTTTGTATAAAAATGTTTTATGTAGGGCGTGATAAAAACCATAGGTCGGCAATCGTCCTTTATTTTTTCACACAGTAAAGCATCGTAATTAATAAAATTATATTTTTCTTACAATAGACTACGACTCTTTCAATTTTATGAGATGTCGAGTGAAAATAGGGCTGTAGATAAAGGATCGAGCACGTTTACAATATGCTTGATCGCTAGATTCTGGTAATCAACTGGCGGTAGATTAATAAAGACAGTTAGATAGCCAAAATTGAGAGTAAAGAGTAGTAGTGGAGTCTGGATTGTGGCAGGGTTTTTTTTAATCGCCTGGCTACCACCCTCAATATCAATCTGCTGCTATATCAGCATTGCAATGTTCCGACAGTCATACATGTGAGAGCCAGTTGTATTCTGGGCGAACACGCTTCATCTACTGCTTCATTGTCACTTAACATCAGGTGAAATCGAGGAAAAGCGTTAGTCCATAACCGATAAAATAATACCTAGGCGATTTACAGATGTGAAAATAAAAAAAATATATTTGGTTTTTACTCGACATACAGAGCTCTAGTCTAGTAGTATTTAGTAAGAGAGGTTTTCGTAACTAAGACATTATTTCTTTTTCCAATAATCTAAATTATTTCTGAAAAATTATTGGATACGAACACTGACATTTTAATTGCTCCGTTGACTTTTATAGTGGAATAAAACCTTAACTGGACAACTTCAAGGACTGTGTGATCGACGCAAGCTCCATGTAAAAATGAACGAAACAGTATGAAATTGAAAGGCTATCACTGACTCACAACGGTGCTTTGTACGTCAAACCCACTCACCTTGACAATGAAAGTAAAATGGAAACCAAGCTTTGCAGCTCTATAAAAACCAGAGCACTCGCTGTTAAATTACTCAGTTGCCACCATCAAACAACATCAACATGTTCGCGAAGGTGTGTTAAGCGGAATGACTACATTAAATCTTTAAATTTGTGTATATTTTCACTATTTAAAACTTTTGTCACTATTTAAAATATGGAAGGAAATAATAAAGATTAATATTTATATTTAGAATTAATATTTATTATTTGAAAAATAAATTCTAATATATGATATTATTTTAGGTAATCATCGCCCTGTGCGCAATAAGCGCGGCTCGCGCTAGCGGACTTTTGGGTGTTGCCCCAGTGGCATACAGCGGCCACGCGATCGCCGCCCCTGCAATCGCCTCCACTTACGCCGCAGCACCCGCTGTTGTTGCGTCTTACGCTGCTCCCGCGGTAGTAAGCAAAACCATTAGTCCTGCTGTTTCTTCTGTG
>DWQX01004265.1:0-15428 GCA_018245475.1 Pharmacophagus antenor
GCCAGTAATTTCTCATTCGTGTGTCCGCCCCCTACGTGATTAGATGGTCAATCAGGACGTGTGGTTGTTTAGGGGGCAGATTATTATTATTATTATTGAGATTATTTATATTATTATTGACATAATTTTGCATCTATTAAGTCCTATTCAAATTGTTTCGGTCCGAAAAACTACCACTTTCACAAAGCAAGCGATAAACCTCTGCGCCACGGGGATATATAATGGAACTATTATATAAAGATCATATTACGATGAATATCATTCTTGAGTTGATAGTTGTCTCACGGTATCGCAGGTGACATAATCACTTGTTGGCCAATACGGCGTTCGTGCGTGCACCGAAACAATTCAACAACCTCTCGTACAACTTACTATTCGACTATGTACGCAGGCAACATTATTTTCATGTCTAGAAATAGATGCGTTAAAAGTTATTTCGTAATAATAAATATTCGCCATATCCGAAGACCCTATCTAGAAATTAGTTTAGAGCTTCTTCGTAGAACTTTCTACACATATTAAAAAGATTTTTCTTTGTATATTTCATTGTTTAAGTTTTTTCAATAGTTCATTAATAAATACCACAGGTAAAAACTATTTGTTTTGCTAAGGGACCGGTTTGCCAAATATTAAGCTTTAAAATGGCACATTATTAAATTTTTATTATCCTAAAATATCTTGTATCTCTTCAGTTAAATAGTTGCTTCCGATATGTGATAAAGTTCCCTGGTATATTATATACAATCTAATTTAAATGAAAACTTTTCACAGCTGACTAAACTTTATAAGTTAACCCGTAATAGTCGACCAACTAAATAAATATGTAAATAAAAATATGTAAAGCCAAGTCGTATAAATTGTATTTAAAAATTACTGGTATCAGGTTCTGAATTGTGTATAATATGTATGTATGTATGTATGTAGTAAATATAATTCTATAAAAATCATGACAAAATAAGCAATTACGTAACACTAAAATTTCGCTTTATTCTACAAGAACTAAATCTTTTTTTTACCATAAATATTTAATTAGAATTCAATGTACACAAACGCCTTTATTTTGTATCAATTAAATTTAATAAACATTATTACTCGGTATAACTTCGAAGGCCTTGACAGCATTGTGCGACATAAAATTTGTTACGGATACCCGAAGGTCTCCTACATACACATGTTTATAACGACCTTCTGTAAATGTAAGTAATATCGCTAGCATTACACTAACGCCCAAATTGTAATCTCAATTTGAAACTATACTCTCAATTTCACCTGACCAAATACATACTTTGAACTTTTAATACTAGATTTTCAACAAATGTTTCAATTTTCATTTTCAATTAACGGGATTAACAAAATATTGATGCGACTGTCAGCTTCCTTTTTTTTTTAATATTCCCAGAAGGATGGAAACTATGTTTCGAAGAGGTATCATACCTTATATTAACAAGTTGTAATTAAATTATGGTTGTTACATCAAAATGTAGCGATTGGCATTTTGAGGAAAAATCTTAACAATTCCTCGTGCTGGTAGCATAACTAATTTAATTATATAAAAACTATAAAATTTTCACGAGCACTGTTTTCCTTTTAATATATAGTTTGCTCCGTTAGTTTAGTATTTCGTCAATTTAAAAAAGTTGACATCTTTAATACGCCTTGTTAATCATTATAAGACTGTCATGGCAGCGGCTCAACCATTGTCCAGAAGAGACAGTTTATTTTCGACACTTGTGCAAATGCGTCGAAGTGACGATTTGTAAAATAGAAAAATATTGGAAGGTACAACAGACATATCTATCATTTATTTATTAATTTATTTGTATCTATTATAACATTAAAATAGTAATGTCCTCCTTCGTAGGTTGTGTTCTGATATCGTTTCCCTATTCATACTCTCCGAACGCTCAGGATGACCACGAGGATCTCCGCGAGCGTCCGAGGAGAGGGAGAAAAATAACCATTTAACCTTGTCTTTCCCCCTTAGGACAGTATTTTTTCGAATATTTCGCACCAAAATAAAAAAAAGCAATTTTTGTTACTATATTTTAATAATTTCCAATATCATACTTTGTAATAAAAGATATTTTTATTATTGTTACAAGGAAATTAAAATTATAACAAATATCTCAAAACAAGTCGTTTAAAAAAAAAGGCGTACCATAGCAACGACCGTCTTATAACACTAGGTTCAACGAGCGGATTTTACATATAGAACAAAATACTATGCGTCGGTTTCCTTGCGACGTTTTCCTCAACCTCGGAGCATGTGCGAAAATAAACGAGGAAATTATTCTCATTATAACTAGTGCTAATATTTGTAAGTTCATATCGATGGTTACAGTTCGGAAATCAATAGAAGTTTCTGGTGGTGCTTCGGGTGTTTCAATATTCTGGCGTTTTGCCATACAAAAGCCACGCTTTCTCACGCCGCTCATTTCCACTAACGATTTAAATGAGATGAAAATGTAACGCCCGCACTATTTTAAACCCCTGTCCTCCCCCTCACGATATCACTATTGTTGTCTGACCTATATAATCTTATATAATAAAATCGATTTGCATTGGAGTGACCTGTGTTTATTCTTCTAGTTGTTACTTTAAATGAGCTACTTTCCCAATTTGTTACGTTTGTGCGAACTTGTATATAAAAAGTGTTTTTCGAAATAATAGTGGAAGTTATTTGTATAATATATCGTTGTTATATTTTGTACTATTACCTAAATATGTTGTATACAGTAAGTAACTAGATTGACGTACACAACAACAAATAGTTGCATTTAAAATCCATAACTTTTAATCTATTATTTTAGAATTTCAACAGTATATTAATAGATGCAAATATAAAGAAGATGTCATGCATTTTTATAGGAAAATAAAATAAAATTTTCATCCTAATACGTTCCCTGCCACGTGGGGCGTATACGCCCCACTATGAAATAACCTATGAAAAATTTTTGACCATGTGTAATCTAAAATAAGAACTTTAAGCTTAAAATAATTACATACAACTTGAATCCAAATCAAAATTTACTTAAATTGTTAATTACCGAATATTGAGGATTGTCAAATTGTATCCAGTAGGCGCCTCACTAGACTGCAAGGGAAAAAATTCAAAAACGCACTGGCAGGTAACGTGTTAACCATACACTTATACTGACACTCGTATTTTTTTTTTAATAATTTAAAATTAAATTATTTAGGATAGTTTTAAATAATGTTAGAAATTAAAAAAAGAGGTACCGAAGTAGTTTCATGTCTCTACGACACATTAACTTTAAGTGTTAATTAATTAAATGTAACGGTTTAATTAACGGAAGTTTGTTATCCAAAATAACTGTTTTACTAATTATTCTGCACCTAATGTACGTTGGAATTAAATAGCAACATAGGAGCAAGTTCGTCAACGGAAAAACTTGGGACAACTAATTTTGTATGTAGGTTAACCGTTACAAGTAACCAAAAGTTTATTCTCAACTATAAGTGTTATAATTATTTATAGATTATGTGTATCATACGTTTAATTATATCATCTTTTTTACACAACATTAAAACTCCGTTATCTTTATTTTTCTTTATTATCTTAACTTAAACATACATGTCTTATCGTGCGTTATGCAAATAACGCAACTGCTCGTACATGACATTTGCAATTATAAAGATTGACACGTATGCTCGAAACCAATTGCTCTCGTCGTTTCAACGAACCAACGAACCCTCGGCGCTGAAGCCATATCGCACATAATATGTACAGTTAAATGGTTGCGTGTGCACCTTTCAACCGTAAATGGCTTTGCATTATTTCTATTGAGCAATGGAAAATATTTTTATGAAATCATAATAATAGCCACTGAACTAAATAAAACAATCGGGGAACTTGAATTTTAAAAACGAATAACTTAAATTGTATCTAAATCGTAAAAAAATTAAAATGTCTAAACTGTACAGTCTTCCACCTTTGAGTTTTTGTTCGTGTACCTTACCTTGCAACAAAAAAAAGTCAATCGATCTTATAACAAAAAAATCCTAATGATCAACAACTATTTGAGCGAAATTTCCCTGTAATTCCATAACCGATCAATGCTAATAAATATTTTTTCTTAAATATTACTTTGTTTTTGTAACTTAAAATATCATGTAACGATGTGATTTTGATTCCACTAACAATATTTCACATATGTTAGCGAATTAAAAAGAAGATCGGAATTTCCTGTGCAAATAAGAATATAGTCGGTAGATAATAAATACACTACGTGTTTTGGAGTTAAGCAAATTATTTATCTGTTACATCACAGATTGTTATGTACCTTAGTTAAACTTTCAACGGGCTGTAGAATAAATTAAATCCAGTGTAGTAAATCGCGGTATTAAGAAGCCTAGCTAATGGCATTACTAATCGTTGGCGTCACATTGGCCTTGCCTATGAACGACCACGTCGTAGGGCTATGGCTTTATCACATTATGTCCAAGTGTATCCCGCCGCAAAATTACATGTCATTAATCAAATGGTGATATATATGTAATACACGGTTACTGTAGTGCAGTTTAAAAAATATAAACATTGTTAATTGACAAACATACGCAGAGTTTACTAGACCAGTTATAAAATCATGATTAGATTTTCGTGACTGATAATGAAGTTGCGATGCATGAAAAATTAAATAATTATAAGTTTACAACATCGCTGAGAATATAGAGTTTTTAAATATATCAAGGTTTCACATTAAAGAATTGCCTGCCCACCTTATAAGTGATAAACGGTCAATTGATGGCAATTGCTTATTTGTCCTGTTGACCTCTCGTCTTACTTTTCAATTTGTCTCTGTTGTTTGGTTAGTCTATTAAGATCCATTTGTTTTTATGTTCAATCTCAGTATATAAACTATAATGTACATTATCTAACATTACCCTTAAATGTAATGATAGTGATCAGCTGTGTTATTAGCTTATAATATATCGTTTAAGTATTAAAGCAATAAACTTATTTATATAAAGAGTACGGAAATTTGCAAGTGAAATTTTTTCCTTTTAGTGCCTCTCCGAAAACTGATGTCATTAGTAGAAATCTCTCCCTGTAAAACTTTCAGTAAATTAAATCGATTTTAAAAATTCACTAAATATTGACTAAATCATAATCCTCGGCAAACCGTAACCTGAAAATCTTAAAACAATATGAAATGCAAAGCACTAAACTTTCATGGTAAACTATAAACAGATATTATTATTATTTCTACAGAGCGTCGATTATTTGTTTACGTTACTGATTTCTACCATTGCCGAACATTATATAAACCGATTCGGACATTTCGCTAACTGCTAGTGTTGATGTCGGCTTTAAAGTAACTCTTCAGTAACGCGGCGATGCTTCCTCGTGCCGTAACAACACGCCGACGCTAATTGCAGCTCCTCACCGATGATAATTACTGCTCAGCTTCTGCTAATCATTTTACATTCGCACAACATCGCACGTAGTTAGCATTGTTGTGTGTGTGTTTTTCAAACAATCAACTTTTCCACCAACCGTCAGTGGCATGCCGTTAGGGCAAGCTCGAGCACTTAAACACACATCTATATAATAAACATTTCATGAAGCGATTTTTCAATTTTTTTTCTTTCTGTGGCGAGATTTAGACCTTGCACCACTCATGTTCTATTAATGTTAGTGCACATGTTTAATGGAGTAGGTATGGAATTTCGGCTTTTGTGGAAGTACCAACCATCCATATAAAACTTATTAAAATAACATAGATATTATACTAAGAATAACAACGATAAGCCTTGCTAGCATGTTACCTTTGGTAGATTTATTTCACGTTTACACTACATACATATATAATGGTTTTAATACGATTATTATCTTATCTCAAGTTTCATTCTATTACTCTTTTTGCTAGTGTCAATTACAATGACATTATTCGTCATTGTTAAATGCTGTTATAATAATTAATCAATCATAGAACGGGCGACATAAAATATATTGACGATATCTATTACAAAGAAAACGATTGTTTAGTCTACGCTCCAAGTATTATTTACATCATACCGTTCACTGAATTATTACTGTGCTATATATAAAAGGGCTTCAACCGTGACTAAGAATAAAAACATAATTTTGTTATTACATCTAGAACATTCGCCAGCTAACTGGTACTTTGATGGTGATATACGAGTTAAGCTTACACAAGACACCCCTTCTTACTAAAAGACTTGGCGCGATATGGTGACGACAGGAATACGTTGACGTCATATTCCTGCTACAGCTTTAGTCACCACGGGTTTCCCCTGTATACTTTTTAAGGCATCGATTTTTAAATTACAATTTTAGTCTGTATTATTATTAAGTAAAAGTCTTGAAGGTAGAATGTCTTTATGTTAAATGAAGAATACTTACATAAGTATATAATGATTTAGGAAACGTTTATTTGAAAAATCTACAATCAATACTAATTATGTATTAAAACTAAGTTCACATATACAAAGTACTTGTTGCATATTCAATCTCGGTACAACAACACGTTGCTTAAGTACAGACTTCCATCTAGATAATATTGGCTGCTTTAGAAATAAGGAGATTATAAGCATGTAATACTTTTAAGTAATATTGTGACAATTTTTATGGAACGCGACATTCATGTTATTTAAAAAAATTAAAGTTTTAGCAAAATAAATAAATGTATTTATATTATTCAGAGATTAAATTTCATTTATTTAGTATTAATATTTAAAAATAAAAGTAATCTTCATATTAAGCCTTTACGCCCGAGCGGCGCCTCTCATGCGTCATAAAGTTTAACGCGCCAACTATAAATGCGAGAGGAAAATTATTTTTCTAAATGTATATAAAAATATAATATTTTAATACAGCATGTAATATAACATTTTCGAATGTTAATTCCTTAATAAATTAAATTTATGTTGAAAGACACTTGCAACAAAATTGATTCTATTAAATATAGCATTTCAACCGAAAAAGTCGTCGAGCGCAGTTTTAATACGTGAAACAGTTGTACCTCATCAAACATATAGCGAGCAATAATCATGTGTATTGACTAATGTAGTTGTTTAGATATTCAGAAAGATGAATTTAATACTTAAAGTGACTTAAAAATATAGTAACGCTGAAACGTTTATGGTTTTCTGTCATTTCAATACAGTTGGTCAATAACTTTTTGTAATTTTAATTATAACTAGAAGTAACATCTTTACAGTTTTTGTTTCCTAGTTTCCTTCACCCCTGAGTCAAACATTCAAATAATTAATTATTTTTACAGTAAATGTTTGGATTCTTTGACAATTAGCACTTCCAATTTAGTTACAATAGCTTTCTACTTGAGAATACATAAGGTTTGTAGCTAAACCGGCTACAATTTTAATTCTTAATACTTGTGCAGATAATAATTTTTTATTTGTACATGGAGTATGGTGGAAAATAGCTTCACAATAACAAAAAAACAATAAGACAGAAGACATTCTCAATTGACAAAACTAACAGGACCAATTGATATGGACGATATCAATCTAGTAAACAATCCCCGAAGGCCTTACCCGTTGTCTCCATTACTGTTGTTGAGAAGTAATAAAATCTAATGATCATTATCCACATGGAGTGACAGAATCAACGAATCATAATGTATTTAAACTATAGTTAAACGGGGTTGTTTGAAGACAATAAATAGTAGTGTTAGTTCTCACGAGGCCGTTCTGCCATATCCAACATTGTGATTGTCTTTTAAAGGGTACTATAGTTAGTGTTAATGTTGAGCTACTGAGACCTATAACCTCAAAATGTTTAACGTGATGTGATTCTATGTAGTCACAATATGAATTAGCTGCATTTTTATGGTCAGAGTTTTTCACCATTAAATGAACGTTCCGCTCGCTCATCGCTTTAAAAAATTGCCTCCGGAGCAACAGCACACAGTGATTGCTCGCAATGAAACCCACTATGGAAATTTTTGGATTTAAGAGATTTATCTCGTTGTTATACATGCCGTTAAAATGAACTTTAGCTCATTGCCTGTTCCGCTTGTATGAATGGGACACACGGATGTTGGAGTAACTGTGTTGGATCTAAGCCAACGCTCTTTGTACGTCACCATTGCAATTTACTTTATATTTATTTATATATCGACATGTGTTGAAGATAAATAGCTTGTAACGAAAACAGCTAACCGCGCCGACTCTGCTTATTATTTAAGTGTTATACATTTACGTATTATTACGAATGGATTTTTGTTTAAATATGTGATCAATGTTTTTGGTTAACGTATGTTAGAACTATCTATAATCTAACTAAAAAGCATATTACATTTATCTAATAATGACAATGTAATACCGTAAAGACAAAACGAAGTAACCTTTAGTCATCACCTATGAAGAAGTTTTAATTTTTGCTTTTCTTAAAGTTATTGAGTTATTTGGGTAATTTATGCATATGAATTTATTGTTGAGCAAATCGATAATTTAAGGGTGGTAACAAGCTAGGTGGGTTTCAAAAACCCTACTACAATTACTGTGGATCGAGATCGAACCCGGAACCTTAGTGTTCCAAAGTAACCGGGTAAACCACTGCGCCACGGAGGCAGTCAGACAGTTACCAAATAAAAAAGAAAGGTCATTCGTTGACCCGTCGGTAATTGTAGGCACTAGTCTCACTTTCAAACGACCACCGGTGACGTACGTAGTCGTCGGAACTTAGAGTTTATTTTTTTTTTAATATTATCATTTCACGGAGATCAAAGATCAAGGAATACTTGCATACAAATTAAAAACGGTGAGACGTTTGTAATCATGCCGGTATCTCTCTCATCGATGACTTTAAATTTCATCTAGTCCAGCTCAGTAGTCAACTTTTTTTTTTTGCAAGTACAACTACTCTCATTATGAATTCACGGTCCAGTTCTACTACAAATTTGTATCTATGCCACAATGAACACTTCTTAAACTAGTTCCAAGTTCCGTGTAGTGAAATGAAGGTCGTCCTATGTCCGGTTTGGCCTCACACAATACAAAATCGCAGGTTACCAATACTGAGGCCTATTACATGAAAATGATATTCATTTTTTTAGGTATTCAAGTGAGTGATGACATTGATAATTGATCACTTAATTAGAATGTATGTTACGTGTACATACAGATACTGTCCTGGTCATTTTCCAGTCGGAGATAGTTTTGTATCAGTTATGATTAACGGGTGATTTAGAAATAATTTCCGTAAACTATTGCATGATCACAAATTTCCCTAATAGTGTTTAAAGGTATTTTGATGTGTTATATACGGAAACTTTATTTGCACCTCCAAAAAAAGTTAACGTCAATATTTATTTCCCCTTCATCTTCAGCCGATAGACACCCCCTGCTGGACATAGACCTCCTCGAGATTACCATCACATCGATCGGCCCTGTGCTGACCGTATCCTGTGACCTTTACCAGATCGTTGATCCACCTTGAGGGGGGGCCTACCTACACTCCGTCTACCGACACGTGCCGCCACTCAAGGACCTTACCGCCCCAAGAACCCTCAGTCCTTCGAGCAACGTGCCCTGCCCTACCCATTGCCATTGAAAATAACAATCCTTGGGCTATGTCGATGACTTTAATCCTCTTACGAATTTCTTTTTTCTGAAAATTTGATAATAAAACTCGAATTGGTACCATACAGTAGATCTTTCATATAATGATGGATTCATTTGGCACACGAACGTCGGCTCTATATCAATGCTTACTTTTAAGACCACCGTTTATACAATATATTTATTATTAAGACGTAGAAGCATCTGGCAGAACGGAGATCGCATTTTTGGATTTACATCAACGAGAGCAAATCTATAGAGGTTTATTTTCCTTACTTTAAATGTGAGTTATTGTGACATATTTTGTGGTGGTCTTTATCAATTGCAATTCGGACTTCTTACTTTCTATAGTACTTCGCTTTGATTAATCAAAAATCACCGCAGTACCTACATATTAATAACGACGCAAAAGTTTACACATTCCAATGCAATAATGTTGACTACAGATATTCCGAGAATACCTTATAAACAAGTTTAATCTTTATAATTGTTTGATATTCTAATGACGCGGTACGTATAAATAACCTCATATTTTTCAATATTCTTGCTCGAAAAATTTTTTTCGCCTGGGGTCCGCAATTCTCCGTTTGATGTCTTCTATGCTGACGTAGTCATCAAATTAATGCCATCATACGGGTACATTTTTGAAGAGTTTATTTACTTATTAACAAACTACTTTTTCAATTTGAATTACGCTTGTATTTCGTTATTTCGCCTTCGCGACTTAGAACTAAGCCGCTCCACATACGGGAGAGCAAATTTCTCTGTGTTGGTACGCGTTTAAAAGAAAGCGAATACATAACGGTACAGCAACGCATGGTAATCGCCGTGCGCGCAGGCACGGATGTGTCCGAACCGACGCTCACCATATGGTTTTATTGAGTTTCTCGCATTCACACTTGAGTCTACGTGCTAATTAATTTTTATCTAGACTTATTCGAGTTGAAGTATGTGTCCTGATTAATGAAAACTGACAAAAACTAAATGTCAAATCAGGAGAAACACAACATATTTGAAGGTTTTACCCATTACGTAAATAAAGAAGAGGTATGCATGTACTTAACATTTACAAGTGTATGAAAATCATACCTTCTACTTTATGAGAATGTACAATAATACCCATACCAATTAATATACATAATTCGATCGTGCATTGCGAATTGATAATTGTTGATGATTATTGGTATTTCCTTAATAATTAGAAGATAAAACATGCAAAATATTTGTAGAGTTTTATTACAAAATTATTAAAATTATTTTTATTATAATATGCTTAACAGGATGTATACTTAATGTATTAACTATTAATGCAATCAGCGTTCATTAGGAATAACAATATCTCCGTGTCGAAGAAAACTCCACGTATCTAGAAATATCGTCTAATATAAGTAAAATTAAAATCATAATAATCAATCGATGTAATTTTATAGAGATTGATATATTCGACCTGCATATTAAGAAAATGATTTTCATAATAATATCTTTCATTTACATTTTATTATTGTCTATTCAATTAGGTCCCTTATCAATTTAATCCTTTTATAAGAGGTTTTAATCGATTTAGCCTACATATCCATCATGAACTTACAAACTTTTCTAATTTACTTTTTGAAGTGTACTTTTCATCGGGTAGGTACTTTTCTGTCTTTTTAGGTCAGAGTATGATTATGACTTGTCACGCTTTATAGGAACAATGCTCGAATGTCTCATATTCTCTTATCAGAGGATAATCAACTGTTTACTCTGTTTACACCTATCATTCTAAACAGATAAGATAGGTAATGAAATCCTCCTAATTACAATTGACGATTAAAACTGGACTAAAAAAAGAACGTTAAGATTAAGACATAATGATGTTAATAAAAACTTTTATCTGAATAAAGCTATAATCTTAAGAAAATAAACAAAAACGAATGTCACAGATTTCTCACATAACGGATGCTGTGCGATGAAATACATTACGTGTAATCAATCTATTGTGTATCTAATTTATCTAGTTAGGCATCTAAGTATGTTAGCAACTGTCCCACTTTAAATACCTTTTTCCCACCGAGCACAATGTTCATCTGCTGGTTGTCCCATATTAAAAATATTTTTCTGACATCTAAAAAGTTCTTTCGCGTAAATAGTTAAATATGTATGTATACACCTTAATCTCTGCTAAACTGAAACTAATTTTTCTCTTTTTCTTGTATTTCACATAAAACTTTCATTTTTTGTAGTCACGTGTCACTTCCGAAGAACACGTTGACTATAATTCAGAAACCGCAATTAGTAAACTACGAGAACGTAGAACATTACCAATAACCAAACCACTTGCTCCAGATCAAAATAGAAACGCTGATTTGTACACAAACAAAGACGACACTACTGCGTTATTGTAAACGTAAACCTGGCCACGACATTACGTCAGTGCTGCTGGTAAACAATGTGGGCGTTCTTGCTGACGCGACCCCGCAGGCCCTATTGAATTCAATACCGATTCTTTTATCGTAACGAGAAGCTAAGTGTGATATTTTTAAATAACAAACATAGACTTATATTTCAGTTTACTTAGTGAAATATTATTTCAAATAAAAAAAAATTGTGACTGACATGGGCAATGCCAACACTTAATGTTTTAGGTACAGAAAAATGTTATTAGTTTAATAGTAGTAGTTCTCATTTTCTTGAAAGTAAAGGTTCCATCAAAAACGTTATACGTATTGTACTTTTATACAGTAGAGATAAATGAAGAAGTACACGTATAGAAACAACTTCGTATCCTTATTTTAATTATTCTTGTGTAGTCAAAGAGTGAAGTGATAGTTAAATTACACCATTGTCATCAACGTCCCTTAGAATTGACTTTATTTATCTTATTTTATTTTTTATATGTAACGACAACACATGTTTACTCATCTACGATGATTAGTAGATCTTGTCACTGTTTTCTCAAAAAGATTCAGCAGGATTTTTGAAAATAAGTGAAAGCGGTTAATCGTTTTTCTTAAAAAAGAGCTAAGGTTTTGAAATCTTTTGAAACACAAGCCTTTTTGCCATTTCAGCATTAGCAAAAAAATTAAAAGCTTATCATAGATGTTATGTTATGTATAAGTCGCGCATATCCCACTTCTGATGTCGTTATCTCCCATACAATATCAGTATAATTCTTTAAGACAGTTGCGTGCGTTTATACGAAAATGATAATTGAATTTAAAGATAGAAGTTCAGTTTTAATATTATGAACACAGTTCAGCGTAATTTAACAAATCAATAATAAATAAACTACGGATAGCGGTACAGTTCCCAGGAGACTTGTGTCCACGGCGGTAGTTGAACCACGACTCTTCTCTCGCGGCGTGCCGACATCACGTTTCTAGATTTTACACAACACAACTAGGTGGTGCTTGCTATCCGTTACAATTTTATACGTGTCAATAGTACAGACTCCTGACTCAAACATCCATAACTAAGACGAGAATGGGACAAAGTGTAGAGAAATTTCGTAATAAAAGTTACAGTAATTATTTTACAGTGTTCGTTATTAAGACTAAGTCATTACAGTCAAATAGGATTGGAAAATTCATATGTCATGGAGTCCATGACCAACATATGCGACGGTAAATAATTCTATAAAGGCATAAGATAGCTCAGCTAAAAGATAATAATCTATAGACAAGTGAGTAGAGATATGTTCCTATCGAGGACAATCTAGGATGGGAAAAATATCTACAAGAATAGGAATGATATTTGTGACAATCTCCGTGGCACAGTGTTTTATGCTGGCCTTGTAACGGGGAAGTCCCGGGTACGATTTCGTAGGCCCAGAAGTAGCGGTCTGGGCGGAAGGGTTTTCGAACATGCCTGAAGCTAGCTATCAAGCTCAATGTCAATCTGCCGTCATATCGTAGTTTCGATAGTCATATATGTAAGAATAAAAGGTATTATGGGATAACACACTTAACCATCTACGGCCTCGTACTTAACATCAGGTAAAATTGAGGTTAAGTGTTAACTACGGGTTAACGTTTGACCTCAATTTTCGACCGATAAAAGAATACTATCGTTAATACTCAACGACAAAATTATACCCTGCATAAGAAACGAATTAAATATTATTTTGTACTTAGGGTGTACAGACTTCTACGTAAAAGGTGTCTCAGTAAGAGTGCACTTTTTAAAACTGTTACTTAACAGTTACCTTAAACAGGAACTTAAACCAAGCAGACCAAAGAAAGCACCGGCAATTCGTTCAATGGGTAATGGAGCAAAGCGAAGTCGATACAATTTTTCGAAAAAAGTCATTTTCTCCGATGAAGCGCATTTTCATATAAATGGCTTCGTGAATATACAAAATTGTCGAATTTAGGACTCAGAAAATGCTCATGCAATCCATGAGAAACAAATGAACCCACAACGACAACGTAACTGTCTGGTGCGGATTTTGGTCAGGCGGCGTGATTGGACCTTGCTTTTTTGAAAATGAGGCCGAAATTGCAGTGACTGTGAACGGCATTCGTTACAGGAATATGATAACGGACTTCTTGTGGTCTCAACTAGACGGCATGAATCAGGACAACATGTGGTTTCAGCAGGACGGCTCAACCTTCCACACCGCGCATGAAACAGTCGACTTATTGCCGCAACGATTTCCAGAACACATTATCTCACGAAATTCTAATGTCAACTGGCCTCCAAGATCGTGCGATTTTTTCTATGGCGTTTTGTGAAATCTCAGGTTTATGCGAATAAACCCGAAACAATTCCTGAGCTCAAATCGGAAATCCAACACGTCATCGGTGAGATACAGCCACATCTCTGTGCAAAAGTGATGGAAAATTTCATGAAAAGAGTAATGGCTTGTCATCGGAGCCGTGGGGGTCATTTGCCGGATATTTTATTCCATACTTACTCGGAACATGTCTTCTTTACAATACAATAAAAATATCTCAACTCTATCATTTTTTTTTATTTATTTGAAGGGCTTTGTCGTTTTTACGACGATATCGCCCTGTTAACTCTATCATAAAATACTTGTTTTTATTTTAAAATGAAAAAGTGCATTCTTACTGAGACACCTTTTACATTGATTAAAATTGTAAACGTAATACACGTTAGCTGTGAGTGTCACTGTGGCGCAGTGGTTTGCCCCTTGCTTTGTAACATGGAGGGCCCAGGTTCGATTTCTAGAGTTTAGGTAGTCTTAAGGTTTTTTCGAACCAGTCTAGTTATCGCCCTTAATGTTAATTTTCCGCCATAATAGTATTGTTGTGTTTTGGCAGACACGAGAGCCAAAAAGTATTCTGGGCGAGCATGCTTCACCATTTAAAGGCTCATTTTCACAACATCAGGTGTGTTCAAGTGTTAGCTAATTGCTGATTAAGAAAACCACTGTAAATTTCTATGATGATCTAGTACTCTACGTATCAGTTTTTTTCACTCTAAGGTATGGTACCTACACGCGTGTTATATTAATGTCATATTAGTGTAACTATGTACATAAGCGTGATTCACAGGGACATGATTTCACAAGGGACGTACAACTGCCCCTTGTCAAACGATAGAACGGCAAATAAACGATATCTGTCGAGAGTGTTCAAGGCCGATGGTCGTTATAGATAAGATAATGTAAAAACTACTTTACCGCGACCACCAACTCATAAACGTTAAAACTACAGTTAAAACGAAATCCTGGATTTATGTATGCTTTGTTTAACGAACAACATGGTATTTGTATATGTACATATAAAGAAATAACAAATTAGAAGTATATGTACAAATATAGTATCGTACTCGTAAATTTCTCTACATTTATTAGTTAAAACCAAACAGTATGACCGCGTTTTATTAAATGTAATATAATATAATAATATATT
>DWQX01004266.1:0-15427 GCA_018245475.1 Pharmacophagus antenor
TATATATATATATATATATATACTGTTCGTAGAGTGTCGTAAAGAAAATTCAAACCGTATCACAATCATGTATTTGGCCTAATGCAGTTATATATTAAATAGATGTAAAAATAACGTTACTTATCGTCGCCTCCATTATTGATAAAATATGTTTCTCTAGAAAATTTTCTATGACCTCTATTTGTATCATTACTTACTTCAGTGTTTGTGAAAAAAGGACGATAGTAATAAATAGAAATAAATTGCTCACTTATGTTCTGGGAATCGGAGTATTCTGTTATGACGAGAAAGTTAAGCCCATGCATCACTCCGGCGAAATGCGGATTCCCTGACATCGCATATCCTCATTGTTATTTTAATAGTGTCAGCTTCCTCGCGTTGTATTCCTTAACTGGAAATTCAAGATCAATTACTATCGAACCCGTAGTGTTGTACTTTGTTTTGTTCAGCACTATATTATTGCGAAAGTCAGGATATTTCCTGAGCTTCAAAATCTATAGCCTCTATGTCATTTAACATCAAGTGTCAATCGAGTTCATGTGCTAGCCCGTTGCTGATAAAAACAAATCGATCACTTCCAATTGAACTATCACCATATTAAATAATGTAACTAGCCTATAAATCATCTTGAAACAAATAAATTATTATTAATTGACGACTTACATGGATTATTTATGAGTCATAACAATCTGAAAATATATAGGTACTTGGTAAGAACGGTACTCTTCAGAAATAAAATTTGACTTTCCTTGGCTAGTTAGTCACTAAAGGCAATATATTAACAGAAATTCATTATTTCGGTGATGTAATGTAAAGGTTCACTATTCAATCGAGTTTATTTATTCCCTGGCTTTTACACGCATATATATATCGAACCCTTTAACAGTCTAGTTTGCAATGTTTTAACAGCGCCTGTCAAATTATACAAGCAAATAACTTCTAAGACTTCGTCGTTTTAATCTGCAGGCATGTATCTTTTTTTAATTTATAATTTATATGGGGTCTTTATCGTAAAAGTATGATGATCCCATCGTAACAATTATATAAATTAACAAACAAAAAGAATGTACAAAGTTTTTTTTTTTTAATAATAAACTAAAATTATATAATTTCAAAATGTGTGATAGCTCTACTTAATGACTGATCAAATTACGAAGTCCATTAGCCGCATCGGTCGATGGATCTATATGAACAAACTCTGTATAATACCCACCATCATAATATTTATAACAGTCATTAAGTATAGCCTCCCGCTTGTCGTTGGTTCCTGACACACTCCATCAGCAAATGTTACACGTCTTCCGTTTTGTTGCATTCTGTACAATTAGGGGATTTAACTTTTTTCATCAGATATACAAAATTTGCCGTCGAATACTTTCCAAGACATTATTTCACTATTTTATATAAGTGGAGCCGTCAATTCGTTGTTATTTGTAAATCCATTTTAAACTATTAAAAATCCACTAGGATTTTCCAATGATGACGCTTCATCGGCAAAGGCAAAGATATATCTATTCTCATAATCTTTTCACTTTCGCGTTGGAAAAAAAAGTAAATCATAGAGTTATTTTTATTTATTAACTCAATAACTAATAAAAACAATTGTATCCTAAAGATTGCTAACAGAAACTACTTCATCATATATAGCTATGAACGTAGAAAAATGAAGGAAGACGTGTGTGAATGGGATAAATGTATAGAAAAGAAAAGGATGTAAGAATGAAAGGAATGTCACATGACGGTATAGAAAAAATAAGATGGCGGAAGGAGATTGTAGACGATTTGTAATTGTATATTGTATATTTATTTACCATGAACAAAGATTTGAATTTTATCTTAGTGAAAAATAATCGAGTGTAATTAATGACTGCGCGATTGGTACAACATATCACAATTGTTGTGACTACTAAGTTATAATGATTTAACTATAATACTATAAGTATGGATAATATATTTTAATGAAAAATGGATCTTTAAGATCATTATTAATATCATTAAGAACATTTGTTTTTTTTTTTAATTTTTCAATGTGACAAGAAATGTGTGCTTAACAATTTTGAGCTATTTCTCTGTCTCATAAATCTTTTTATTACACTCATTAACAGGAAATTATCTATTGACACTAGATTTACAAAGACTACATATCCTGTTAACTGTTTCACAGTAATTTCTTATATAAAAAAAATGTAGACTATAGTATTAAAAAAGAAAAGGACAAAAATTTAATATTTATAAATGAAATATTTTATTGAGTTTAAATATTTTAGTTTAAATACTATAAAACTTAGTGTTTAAACGAAAATAAACGTATAAAATTGCAATATACGTGAATCAGAAATACTCTTTTAATAAATAAGTAGGTAATAAATTGGGATTATCATAATTATCTTCGTCATAAATTACATTAAACAAATGCAAGTATTACCCTTAATTTAAAATGATTCATTATGTACCAATTTACTATTTTTACTAATTAACACTCGATTAAAAGATGTGGTGTTATAGCTTTAACATTTATCGTTTATCCGTTTAACGTTTATCCGTCGCATCTTAGCTTCGAATCGGCTGAACCGCTTTCAATTAAATTAGATTAACCATTTGAAGATAATACATAAAGGTTTAACTTTAGATAGTTTTATTGATAGATTTAAGTCGAAAGCTTTTTAATATTATAGTTTTTAAACTGTAAAATCATAACTATTATACACAATTTTCCCAAAAATTTCCGTCCATATTAAAGTACTGGTTAAAAAATCATGTAAAAATTGAAAATAAACGTTTTTAAATGACAATCATGCAATATCTTTAAAATGTTTATAGGCAACATTGATAATATTATTAAAATTTACGAAATCAAACATTTGTATTACGCACCTATGTCTATAGACATGATTTTGTGGTAATTTTGACTTTAACAGAAAAAATTTTAGATTCTAAAATTCTGTGTATAATAAAGATGTTTATATATATAATAGATGTTTTCATGATATTTAAATAAAAATATACACTTCATATATAGTATAATCTAAAACATACCAAAACACAAAAAGTCAAATGTAAGATTTATTTCTAGCCGACCGATATCATAATAACAAAATTAAAAGCACTACACGTTATTAAACTAAATATATGAGAACATTAAGTGTACATATTTTTTTAATACAATCAATCATTATGCAGTACGTTGGTGAGTTAAAGTAGACACGATTAACTATTTGCAGACGTTGCGCACTTCCATAAGCCTTGCAGTAAGAACGCGTCTCAGTCGTCAATACGCGTGTCAGATAAAGGTTTCCCGTTATTTGCGCAAGCTCTGTAATGTAAAGTACTAAATTATTTATCTCTATAGTGCAAATTTTATTTATGTTTTAGTGAATCTTTGGCACTGTGTAAAGAGCATTATACTTACAAATACACTGTCAAGTACGTAAGCAACGATATAATTTCTTTCTAGAAATAAATTTTCTTGTGTACAAGTCATTTACATTTACATTTTAATTATTTATTGCTTATATGGAATTTTAATATTTATTTCGTTAATAGTGTTAGAACATCTTTACACATAGTACAATTTATGAAAAATCTTTTTGTATCTGGACAAAAAAAAAGTTCTAAATTTGTTTCGCTCTTATTAGTACAAGGATTTCATTTAAAATAATTCCTTTACATGCTTTGAATATTTTATGAAACATTAAGTAATCAAAGACATTTCTACGTTATAATTATTGTAATGTTCTTTATATCCAAACATTAATGATCTAAAAGATTGAAAAATCATTTTCGTTTTATTAAAGAGGTTTCATAAAATAACCTATTGACAGACAATCACATTTTAAGTAAGCAACAAAATGAAGTTTCACAAGCACGCTAACGATGCCATACATATGTATGTTAACGAGATGGGATGTCGAGTGGTTGCCAAAACGGGAATCGTGACCGACAGGTATCACATCGGCAAAATTATACTACAGAGTTTTAAAGATGCACCGAATTATATCATGCAGGTATGCTGTCGATAAATATTCCTTTTTTAACCCTTTCAAGACTCCTCGTATCATGTACGTACCAGTAAATGTTTTACCATACTGAATGCTTTTAATCAGGATTAATTTGGTTTACATCGATCCGACGTAGTCCTGTAGTGTCATAGAACGTACATAAAGTTCTGTGCTTGCGCTAACTCCTATTGCAATTCGGTATCATCGTATTTGTTCAGTTTACTCACAATTTTTTTTATCTTTTCCAAATAAAAAATCGTTTTAAAAGAGTTAATCGACGGCAAGGATTCCTTTAATAATTTCACACGTAATATTTTTCAAATATCCTCACCTGTCCATTTCTCGCGATGTGGTAATTTTTTGCTTAATATTAAAATCAAAGGTAAGTCTACCCTTAATTTTCGTACCCATCGACTTAGTTTATAAGAAGATTAATTGAAATTTGAACGCTTCCTTTAGCCCCCTTAGAAATGGATCTTCTAAAAATCCTTTCTTAGTTGATAACTGCTCATCACAAAGATCACACCCTACAAATTTCATGTCACTAGGGCCAGCGGTTTAATGTGCACAATTATATAAATGACAGTCAGGACTTTAAATTTTTATATGTAGAACACGCATATTAGCATAGCATGTATATATAAACCGTACAGACAACACGCTCTTTTGAGACATAGGTTTTGTTTTTTCAGATTGATGGCAGTAATGGACAGTATGATACATTTCATACTGCATTGATAAGATCAGTTCGTTGCGCCACGGGCTTTAGAAATTTAGGATTGAAAATCGATGACGTTATAATAATTCTGGGTCCCAACCATAACAATTTGACTATACCTATGTATGCCGGCTTTTACCTAGGCATTTATGTAGCCTTTATCGATATGACTCTTGGAATCAGTAAGTTGTGACAATTTACCAACTATAATTAGAAAATATTTTGTGTTATGCTAAAATCTCATATTGTTATAATGTCAATACTTAGAATTTTTAATTTCGTTGGACTTTACATTTTATATCAAAAATTATACTATCATTATCTGAACTTGAAAATTTTAAAGTATAATACATAAAACATAACAAATATTTTATTTTCAGAGGAACTTCAAGACACTTTTCAATCTTGTTTACCAAAATTAATACTATGTCAAAGTGATAAAGTAGCGGACGCAGAGGAAGCCTTGAGGAATATAAAGATTGATGCGAAAATCATAACGTTTGATAAAGGAACCAAACATTACAGTTTTTCAGAATTCCTACAAAAATATGATGACGACACGTCTGTGGATGAATTTGTGTAAGTTTAATAAGCTATACATTTTCTGAAATTTAAATTAAACTATCATTAAAAAAAAACGTAACAGTGACGAAAATAGGCAAGAAGTCAGAAACATAGACTCTAATTAATTATATATTAAAAAAGGTTACAATAACAGAAATTAAAATATCCGTGTTGTATTGATCATAATATGAATATCACGAGTACAATGAACGTCACTCAAGTGTATCAAGCGCTTGACACGTTTATCTCCATTGATTGATTGTTTCAGAAAGCGATTATAATATAAGTTTAATCAGAAGCGTTGCACTTTTATTTTAATAACAACACTATAAGATATAAAAAAGCAATCGCAATAAATACGAGAAATATTAAAAATTTAATATTTTTAACCTTCTGTCAGTAGTAGACAAAAGTTACTCGATGTTCACTCGACTTGATTTTTAAATGTAAATGTTACTCCATTTTATTATTAACTATACGGTGTAGGTACCTTTGTATACGAGTGGTACTCACGAATCAAGAAAGCGCATACCACACATTATATAGTTTATTTCTACCACCAAACCGAGACGTATACAATGGTATGTAAATACTATTGTTTCGATATGAACAGCCTCGTTACTGTAATTACAGGACGACTCATCAAATTATTTTAGAAGAGTCTGTGCGGTGTTTTGATGGGTCCTCGGATAGTTCCGTTTTAAGTAAAGCTAATTGCTTATCATCGGATGACCGTTCAGTTCTTTATATTAAAAAAAATATTATTAAATAGTCAATCAAATTATCATCCATGCTAGGTGACCCCACTCAATAATATTACAATACTCCCCTGAATGTTTAAAACTTGTAATCATCGATAATTCTTTTTATAAATGCAAATTATAATTCATTATAAAGGTTAAATTTTAGAATGAATTATTTAATATATTTTATTGATTATTTCAGTCCTGAAGATTTTAACCCCGAAGACAAAATATGCTTATTGATCTCAACAAGCGGTACCACCGGATTACCCAAACACGCTGCCCTTACACATAAACACTTCATCATTGGAACGTCTTACTTCTGGTAATCCTATAATAATATTAAAACCTGTGATTTTTTAACCAATAGGAAATATGTGTGAATTTTTAATCCGATAATTTACACCGCTATAAACGCGGAAAAATTGTAACTAAAAATAAATTTAAAGTATTTAAAAAATAAAGTTAAAGATCTCCATCCAAATCCGTTGGTAGTCTTAGCATGAAGTCACATCATAAGACGTCCCAACGAAACTATATTCTATATACTAACATGAAAACCCTTGGCAACCGCTAAAACTAACTAAACTAGATAAAAAAATATAATAAAAAATACGAGTATGAAGAGCAAGTAGTGAAACCTATTTTAAATAAATAAAGTCCTATTTGAATTTATATGCATGTTTCTTTTTAATATGATGTTTTAGGTCAATGATCTCCAAATTTCCCACGCCGATCGAAAGCTCTTTAATACTGTCGCCAGCGCAGTGGTTCTCGGCCCTAGTGCACTTTGTTTTATCACCAATCTTGAGGTATACGCGAATACAAACTTCTCAGAAGATAACGATGGAGCACATATTTTTTCTTATAAATAAATACATGGTAAAATTATCCTGACATTATTACATTCGGTTTAAACATAATGAATGTCTACAACAATTTATTCAATTTCTCAATTATGTCGTGTTCTCAATTACTTTTCGTGGCCTATAGTGATGTTTTTAGATATTTATTTTTTTAGAGATTGTGTGCATTATTTACCCCTGAAAAGAAAATGTTGATACTAATTAATAATAGTTGTCCCTCGAAGTGTAAATAAATAGAAAATAAACATATAGTAAATTAACTTAACTAATAAAAAATAGGTTTAAGGCACCGTTGTTCTAGGCTTGCAGGGTTTTAGTTTTCAAATAGGTAATAAAGTTGTCCCTGCCCAAAGAAACAGGACAGTTCAACAATGTGTTTAGATAATGATCACTTTTAGGAATGAGTATTAAGTATCGTACATTTAAATAGGCTTGTATCCAGGAGTGAACAGATGAGGGCTGATGAAGGTACAAAAATACACACGGTGACCGCGCGTTGCAATTTTATTATTACACTTACTTTTTATTTTATGAAGTTTTTCAGAATAGTTACGGCTAGACGTTTGTGCTTCCAAGCGACTTAAAATAAGTATACAGACTTTTATTATCTGTCTTTAACGGTTAATTACTAACCGCATATTCTCCGTTATTAGTCATATGTATGGGATTATTCATTATAATATTTAAGTAACAATTGAAATAACATTTTATTTTAAATTGTAGCCTCCTTACATGGTCATGAGCCCTACAATGATGACAACATTGATCAAGCCAGGGGAGTGTAAAAAATGTGACTTTTCGTGTGTAAAGATATTGATATTAGGAGGTAGTCCGGTGCAACAGACTCTCGTCGCTAATGTAAAGGTACAGACTATACATTATTCATACATTCAACTCGCAAATACCAGTTATCAATGCCGAGTGGCGACAACATCGCAGATCGTACCACAAGCCTACTAATTGAGTATGATAAAGCGACAAATAGCTGACGACGACTTGAGGCTAAAAAATATAGGTCTGAGCTCAGCTACAAAGTAATTTCACGAGTTTTTAAACCGTAACTCTGTAATATTTTAATTATTTTGCTCAGTAGTAGAACTAGTGGCTGCAGTTACATACATTTACACGGCTGTTAGCAAACAAACATTCAAATTAGAGTTTTGTAATATTAATGAAGACTTTAAAAGTACTTTAAATTATATTGGAGCTGGCGACACCTGGATTCAAATACGAAATGTAAACAAGTGTAAATGTTTATTGACTTTTCACAATTATCGTCGTGAATATAATAATAATTTTATATCAAATTCTAGTTTAGATCATTTATAAATGTAGAAAGTAAAATTTATATATAAAATATTGAAAATATATTAATCATATGATACAAAATACATATATTTAGCAATCGTTTCGTCACGAACTAATCGCATAAAACTGCTTATAAGTCTTTTATGCTTTGCAGAAATTAATATCGTCAGCAGAGGTGTACGTTTGCTACGGTTTCAGCGAAATAGCAGGTATTGCTTTGAACCCAGTGTCGGCTTTTCCTGGCTCCTGCGGAAGACCATTTATGCATCTCCATTACAGAGTGAGTAATAGTTTCTTAAATTTAGAATTTATAATAAAACTGCAATTTGGCATTGAGTCCGCGTTATGAACAAGATTTTGTACATTGAACCTATTAATCTAGATTTACGGACACATTTTTATGGTTTTCTAATCAAATCCGTAACAATTTTGGGCATTATCATTGTAATCTTAATTAGTCCACTGCTTGATATAGACCTCTTCAAGTGTTCGCCTCTAGCATGATCTTCGGCTACCCTCTTGCAGTTAGTGCTAGCCACTCTGCGTAGAACTTCCCTCCATCTAGTCTGAGGGCATCATACGGTTGCTGTTGTGCAGTCTCCACTGAAGAACCCGTTTACCCCAACGGTTATATCAAATATAACAACGGTTATATAAATATCAAATAGAAAAAGTATAAATAAGCAATTACCACAAAATTACCTAACACTTCTTGGAGCATACCTTTGTTATTCATTACATCAAAAATAAGCTAACTGATACTTTTACTTTAATTTTTTTGTAAAAATGTTCGAACTAGTTGTAATTTTAATTATTTATTTTAGCTTGTTGACCCAGGCACAGGGAAAGACGTTCTGGAACCTAACGAAATAGGAGAACTTTGGGTCAAAGGTCCGGTTACTTTTAAGGTACATAAATGTTTTAAGTATCAATCAATTGTTATAACTAATTACAGATAACACAATGTAGAATTCTTTTTCAAAAGTTATATACGTACAATAAGAGTAAGATTAAAGGTTTCTGCTTATAAACTTTGTCATTCGTCTTTTACTAAATTACTTTAAACGTCCACAACTAATTTTGATGCAACTGTGTAAAGGATGTGCATATCTACTTACATATTTTTTTTTAATAAAAAGCACCGAAACAATTACAGATAATTTTTTTGCACTACATCACTCAGCGCTCGTCAACTTTAACGATAGTATAATACGGCTCATTAGTTTAAATATCTCTAAATCACTAAGGAATATTATTAATTAATTAACACTTTTCGAACTGAACCCTAAGTACTAATATATTTTTATTTAACGGAGAAAATAAATGCCGCGATGTATCATCACTCTGCCAAAATATAACCAGCAACAGTAAAATCTGATCTGATGAAATGATATGGATAAAAAAAATATCCAGATTACCTAAAGTTTCTACAACACTTAACTAATTTAATATTATAACTTCTTTTAGGGTTATTACAATAATCCTCAAGTAACAGCCGCGACATACGCGGAAGACAGATGGTTAAAGTCCGGCGATCTTTTCTACAGGGACGAAAACTGGAATTTCTTCTTTGTGGACCGTTTGAAGCTGCTTTTGAAATATCGTAGTCACCACGTAATAAGGACTAACATTATTTGGAATATATATACGCTTTAACCAGTAATTTCATAAAAACATGTAATTGTTCATGGACACTAATTTACATCAGTATTTTTCTTAAAACGTATTGCGGTACATTACAAATATTAAATTGAATTATAGTTTGCATAACCACCACCTAATTTTGCTTTCCGTTTATTTAACGTTAGACTATTTACTGTAATACTAATGTTTTTTTCTTTGTTAAGTGGTTTGCACTTTGTCGTTGATAGATATCGCCAACAGAAATAGAAGCGGTGATCATTAAACATCCTGGCGTCTTAGACGTCGCGGTGACCAGCGTCCCGGACGACGAGGCTGGTGACCTGCCCGTCGCTTGTGTCGTCCCACAGGACAACTACACGCTGACTACGAAAGAAATCAAGGATATAGTCAAACGTAATTTACTACTGTATTCTAATATACCAAAAACCGATATCAACAACGAAGAAAAATTATTAAAGAATTAAAACAGTCTTAATTTCTACCATAAATCTTCACATTATAGTTTGTCGAATGAAGGATTACGACGAGTCTAAATTTTGATATCGGGTTTTATCTTAAATCCTTTAAAGCAGTAGATCGGTTCCATATTTCTTCAAAGATAAAGTGACATACATACTGATTAGCCGTCACCCTACCGCTTCTCTGGGTGTTGTAATTTTTATTTGAAATTAATTCCTCTCTAGCATATGTAGCAATTTTCGAGGCAAGAAGAATGTTTTTATTATACCACCCCTCCTAGAGAGTTAAATTTCAAAGTACCGTCCTAATTATTTTCTTTATATGAAAGTGTACATCAGTGTGAGCTCATTGTATATAATAATACGATTGTTTATTTATAACGAAGAAAATTGTATGCAATAATTCGACATTCGAATTTAAAACAAGAATGAAATAAAATCAAAATGTAGTAATAACAACAGGATTAATGATAACTAGAGGTAAATGTCGAGGTTATCAAAAATTTACACCAACGTGTTACCTTGTTCCGGTTCAATTGTATACATTCTAATAACATTTGACGTCATTTATATTATATTAGCAATATTCTCACACAGTCTTACAATTTATATTGTAGCTCCATACAAGAGAAAAAAAATAATTATCACTATATAAATTATCAATCGTATAATAATAATGTTTAAAATAGATAAAAAGGCTATCGCATAAATAAAACGGTAGATTAATAATACTGATATACTTGATGCTATTATTGTATTTTATATTCACTGTATCCAAGTCCATTTTTGTATTTGGATTCATATTTGGAAGATTCTTTCAAACGTCCATTATACCCATTATGTACAATGTAGAATATCCGATAATTGAAAGTTACAATTATTTTTAATATTTCTTTTCTAGAACAGGATTAATCTTTTATTGATACCAAGCATAAAAGGTATCTGAAATTTACATAATTGTGGTTTTCGAGACATTCACACTTTTCGTAGTAAAAAATTTTGATTGTCAAAAATTCGGAAATCCGTAAACAGAATACACTACAAATTATCCCCATGTTTTCGCGCGTATAGTGAAATAGACTGTCGAACGAAGTTGTTTTCCACGGTTTATATTCTGTCGATAATTGATCTAAAGTTAATCAAGAGTACAAATAATCATTGATTAATATCGGTTGCATATAAATATTAATTATTTTTCAGAATCTCTTTCCGATTCCAAACAATTGAGAGGAGGAGTTATTTTTATGAAAGAGTTGCCCCTGACTTCCACTTCTAAAGTAAATAGAACAACGCTGAAGAATATCGTGAAAGATTTAAAAAAGGAATAATTTACAAAGATCATGTAAAAATTATTGGGAAATAAGGAGCAACAACTTCAGACATCTATTATGCAATGGACAAGCATTTTATATTATATTTATGCATAAATTTAAAAAAGTGTAAATAATATAATGCATTTATATAATGTTTTTACTTTTGTAATGATTTCCACTGTATGAGAATTGTTTGAGTATGTGTATGATTCTTTAGATGTTGTTGTTTTAAATTATTACATTAAAATATTTATTTATCGCAATGACTTTAATATACTATAAAGCGATTTATCTTTTTTATATCTACAAAGCGCTAATACCTAACTAAAAATTGTTTGATGATAAGTGACTATGGGGGCGTGGATGGGGAAGCAATCTCGTCTAGAATACTCTGGCTCTCATGCTTATGACTACCAGTACCCATCAACGCTAGCCAGCCAGGTGGGCTCGAAATACCCTACTACTATCCAGAGCCAACTGGTCATGTGTTCCAAGAAACAAGTTAATAGACATTGTAAAAACAAGTCATTAGCTGCAAGAACTGATGTCGAAATATTTCGTCCTTAATGCACTCCGTCTTTAATCAAACGTGATGACATTTATCATCTCGTGCAGACTATAAATTTAACTATGGATGCATTCTAAATATACTGTCCATATGCTAAAAGTATTCTTAATAATATGCACTAAATGCCCCGGTGCATGATTAAATGTTCATGCTGCATTTTAACAGTTTAGATACATTAATTGGTCTTCATAGTATAGTATTGTGATCACATGTGACTGCTCCCGTGGCGCAGAGGTTTACCGCTTGCTTTGTAATGCGGAAGTCTCGGGTTCGATTCGCTCGGTTGTAATGCAGTCTGGATGGTGGTAAGGTTTTTCGAATCAGCGTCGTATTCCGACAGTCGTGTGAGAGACAGAAGTATTCTGAACGAGCACGTTTCACCATCAAAAGACCACACAGCCTAAGTGGGCGTGGCAACTCTACCTCTTTACCGAACGGGTTGCATATTTCTTAATTAAAATAATGATGTACGGTTGCGCCCACCTTCGAATTGCATAATCTAATGAAGAACACATGTTTACATGGGAAAATGTATTATTGAAAGAGAGTAAAAAATTTGACACATAACAGACGTACATTTACATAAAACTTAAAACAGCCAGTGCACATCATGATAATGAGGCCATAAAAAGTGAAGCACGTTCACCCAGAATACTTTTGACTCTCACATCTATGACTGACGGAACACAGCAATGCTGTTATGGCGGCAGATTGAGGGTGGTAGCTAGCCAGGCGGGTTTTGAAAAACCGTATCCCCATTTAGACTCCACTACTCTACTGTGGTTAGGGAATAGAACCCGGGAACTCCGCTCCGTTGTAAATAAGGTTAAGGAGGGAAATATGAATATGAACTATGAAATCGTTGGTCAGGTTAAAAATATTGTAAAATTCATACTGCACAAGTGTGTTTTGTTTTATTTTAGTTAGTGGATCCTATCACAAAAGAAGACATCTTAGAACCTAATAAAACAGGCGAGCTTTGGTTGAAAGGTCCCATTACATTAAAGGTACAGTAAAAGTTTTAGCATTCTAACCATATATAAAATTAAAAACGACTTCATCGCCTGTCTTCAATCATATGTTTTTAATTTAATCATGTTTTCTTTAGTATTTAATTATAATATTTTTTCTTTAGTACTGTAAATATTCAAATTCTAAACACAAGATTAATTTTTAATTTTTAATATTTATTTCTTCTAAGGAATATTATAACAATCCTGAAATTACTGCGGAAATGATCGTTGAAGATGTTTGGATAAAAACTGGTGATCTTCTCTACAGAGATATAAATTGGAATTTCTTCTTTGTCGACCGCTTGAAACTGCTTCTAAAATATTGCAGTCATCATGAGCGTATTTTTTCTCTACCTGTGTAAATGACTTAACAAATGGAACGATTTGGATAGAATTCTTGTGTATGCATGCGTATGTGCGAAAAGACTGGATATTTTTGATTTACAATTGTATGCAGTTGGTGACAATTTAATTTTACCAATAGAATAATTTGGAATTATTCTTGTTTATTTGCAGTTTATGTTTAATATTTTAGTAAATAAAATAACCATTTGTTAGGAGTTATTTGACTTTTTTTAAATAGATTAATAAACTAAAAAGTTGTTTTACAATATCGTAAGCCTTAAATAAATTTGTAAATTTAATATTCTAATGAACCGTAATGTTCTCTGATCACATATCTCTAATGACACAGTGACATTTATTATAGCCAAAAAATTGCACCCCTTAAAACTAACCTTCATTTCAATTTACAGATATCGCCCACAGAAATTGAAGATGTGATTATTAAGCATCCCAGCGTACTACAAGTGGCTGTGACCGGCCTTCCGGACGCCGAGCTCGGTGACCTCCCAGTAGCGTGTGTCGTGCCAGAGAACAACTACAAGCTTTCCGCTCAGGAAATCAAGGATATGGTGAAACGTAAGGCAATTACATAATATTACTGTAAATGCAAGCATTCTAAAAATTTTAAAATACAACTTATATCCCAAGAAAAGTTATTCCATATCAGATGTTCTTTAATTATTTTTATTTATTAATAATGCTCCAACAATTGATTTTAATTTCATAAGATGTGAAGTGACAATGATGTCGTCGATGGCGAAGCGTGATTACCGGAAAAACTTTAGCTCTCTCTCTCATATTATTACCGGATAGTGTTGATATTTTTTTTACGGTTGTGAGCTAAAACTTGATCTTAATTTTACCCGATGTTAAGTGACAATGAGGTTGTAGATGGTGAAGCGTGTTCTCCCAGAATACTTCCGGCTCACACATATAATAGAGAGTACCTAGATATAATATATGTACTTAAAGCGTTTCCTTAACTATCAGCTCTATTCCTGCCATAAACAATAATATACGATTATTAACAATATTACGCCCGCTATATAGAACTTTGTAGCTATTGAAATTATGACATATTTAATGAGATGTTTGCTATAATTTGATGCCTTTAAGTTACAAGAGTAAAATGCACTAAAATGGTGAAACATGTCCCAAATGAGTATTATATACTATTGTAATAGAATTGTATTTAATCGGTACAACAAATTTGACACCATCGTATAAATAAAGCAAGTTCATCAGTCATCGATCAATGATTTCTAAGTGTCAAAAGTATTTTTTTTTTTACAATTTACAGAATCTCTGGCGGATACAAAGCAGTTGCGTGGAGGAGTGGTTTTCATGAACGAACTACCCCTAACTTATACTTTGAAAGTGAATAGAACTTTGTTGAAAAAAATGATTAAAGATATGAAGAGAGCATAGAAAATCTAAATTGTAACAAAAAAGGTTTACAAAAACAATAAATACAAAGCATTCTTTAGCATATGAATTCTGTACTAAAATGAACTTCCATAATTTACTAGCAATTTATAGTACACTTCAATTTGTAGATGTAACATAAAAGACCATAACAGAATATACTAATTTTTCGAAGGAAATAAAATATTTCAGTGTAACGCCTGATTTTTCATATTAATGGTATTAATAACAAAAACTCTATAATACACTTACCAACTTTTCTCTAAATAACTGACATAAAATAATAGGAATAACTTACAGTACAGGCCAGAATAATCCAGAATGGCAGAATAACTGGGGAACACAGTAGAATACCCTCATACAGAGAATTAAAACTCACGGCTAGTACATTGTCGTTATAACAAGCAAATGAAATGACAGGTAATAACGAAAATATAGGTAATTATTTTATATATATATATATA
>DWQX01004267.1:0-15426 GCA_018245475.1 Pharmacophagus antenor
TAACAAGCACATCTCTCCCCATGCAACCTTGCACATATCTAGAGGAAAGACAGCAATGTCGTTGCAGTATTCCGCCAATCGTGCATTCCAGATGCGGGGTGGAGGTTTTCGTACTAACGCTTTACTATCTACCGGCTCATTTTTAACACTACATTTACCGGACCAGCCATTTTGACTGGACGACCCTATACGAGAAGTTACGTATACTGATATGCGTTTTATATTGTAATATTTTTTTTTACCGCCACTGGCTACATTGTTCTATATATTTTATTGCGAAACGGGAGAGATACGAATGCAATAAAGCACAAAAACTAATACACATACGAAAGGAAAACCACAAAAACGTGTCGGTAAATTTAGTGTTAAAGATCACGTGAAGTTAGAGGTCAAGTTCAAACATCGGCGATGAAAAGAATTAAGCGTTTGTGGGCGAGTGTCGACGAAAAGTCGACATATATATAATGCCGAAGCTAGGTAAGAACTCGCACAGTCCATTTCCACCTAAGTCGGGAGAAAGCGTGTTAATCCGTAAGCGGCAACGAAAACATATATGTGTGTAAATAATGTTAACCGATAATCTTATTTCGTGGAAGAACTCGGTTATTAGTATAACGAGTTTGTCGTAACTCTGTAAGCCGAAACTTTATACTTATTTTCGCACGTATTCCATACGTCCGTGTAACGTGTCACGCGATAAGAAATTGGTTTATATAATGTGTCGATGTTCCGACGTTGCTTTTTCCTATGACGATTTTCATTTATAGAGAAATGTAGTGAAACAATTTCTCAATTAATATACCATCTAACCAATAGCGGTCCATTCTAAAAGTGATTTATATTTGCCAATCAAAACCAGCACCATGTGCTTACTAAGCGACGAATTGCGTATGCGTTTGCGTTCAATTAAAATTTTTTATAACATAAAACGTCAATATAATTATATTTTATCGATCTTATTCTAGGTAATACTGTAGAATACATTTTCGATCAAACAAGGTAGTTAAGGTAGATGAAACCATTCGTGGCAATTTTAAAATACCATTTGAATTATTATCAGCCTCTGTGGCGTAGTGGTTCACCCGCTTGCCTTATAACGCGGAGGTCCCGGGTTCGATCCCCGGACGAGAGTACTGAAGTCTGGATGGTGATAGGTTTTTTCAAGCCCGCTTGGCTAGCTACCACCTTCAATGACAATTTGCCGCCGTAACAGCATTATTGTGTTCCGTCAGCTACATATGTGAGGGCCAGAAATATTCTGGGCGACCACTCTTTACCATCTATGGCTTCATTGTCACTTAATATCAAGTGAAATCTAGGCCAAGTGTTAGGCCATAACCCATAACAAAAAAAAGTAAACATTTTAACTATTATTAAATACTTTCTTCTAATTCCACTATTCTACTTTGTTATGGCGCTGTACAAAAATTATTTTAATTAAAAAATTTAAACAATTCCGAAATTACTACGTTCAACGGGAATTGTTTAAAATAAAAAGATACCTGAAAATTTGTCTAAAACGAGTTTCCTTTATAACAGTGCCCATGCATCCCTAATGATAACACAACTGTAGCATTAACGGACTAACAATAGAATATATAACTTGAAAGTTACCAAAGCAATCCATAGTAGATTATTGAAATAAAAAAAGGCTAGAAAAAGAAAATCACATTGTGAGAATAATAATACCGAAACAGTTACTTCGTACGATATGCAACAAAAGCAGAAAGTGTCAATCCCACTAAAACCATTTCGATTCCCCAAACAGAACAAAACCAATCCCGAAATAAATTCCACTTAACAGCACTCTAAAAGTTTCGTAACTCCAATAAAAGATCTGATCTGAGATTGAATTGTACCCAAACGTCTGAGCATTGCGAAGCTTTTTTTCTATCGCTTCTATATATCGACACTTAGAAAAGCTTAGTAATTGGATGGTAATGTTATAATAGCTAACCTGTATTTTATCGGTTATAGGCTTACGGCTTGGCCTCGTTCTCACCTGACGTTACGTGACAACGGGGTCGTAGATGGTAAAGCGTGTTCGCCCAGAATACATCTGGCTCTCACATGTACGACTGCCGGAACACAGCAATGCTGTTATGGCGACAGATTGACATTAAGGGGGTAGCTAGACAGGGGCTTTGAAAAACCCTGCCACCATCCGGACTCTGCAACTCGTGGCCCCGGATACGAACCGGGGACCTCCGCGATACAAGGCAAGTGGGTAAAGCACAACGCTACGGAAGGAGTCATCAAAGACAAGGCAGGTTTAAAATTATAATTAAAAGTATGTCAAACGAATCACTTAAGGAACAAATAAAACCAGAATTAAATACGATCGGCTGTTTATAACTTTAAAACTTTACTCATTGTCATATAACATCAGGTGAAAACGAAGCCAAGTGTTAGTCCATAACCGATAAAAAAGAAACGTATGTAAAGGTCAGACACATGACTTCTCCTTCCATTGCATCGACTTTTAAAAGCATCTCATATCAGTAATGTCTTTAATAAACATTAAAATGAAAACATAATCATGTTCACGGCTACGGCGTAGCGTCGTAGAGGGAGGCGAGAGAAGCGAGGCCTACGGGAGATGCGTTCAAGGTCGTAGCGGACGATCAATACTACGCCGCACCGGATGTTGTTTACTCTACGAACTTGATGCGGGAAGCTTAAGTAAACGACGAGCAAATATAGTATCAAGTTATATGTATATAGTACATATGTTTAAAACCTCCCGTTCTAGATTAGATTGTAAAATAAATGAATATCCTAAAGCGAAAACTTTCATTTTTAAATGAAAAACATTAATGGCTGTGTTCGCTTATTTTCAAGACATATATTGTGCCATATACCTTTTAACTTAACCGATAAAATTAATGGAAAAATAGCAAGCACTTAAAAAATTAAGGAAGTAAAGAAAGATTTATCTGATACGCAACAGACAAATAAATGGACAGCAATTTAAAAGAAGTAATGTATGAAAGAAATAAAAATTATACATCAAAAACATAATACCACTAAGGTTGCACAAGGTTGTATTATCATAGCCCTGATTTTCAGCGGTGCTTTTAAGCACAACAAGTCGTTGCACAAGCTCCAACACTTCCCACCGACCATTCCCTGTTTATTTTTCATTTAATCAACAAATGGAAAACCCATTGCCAAGACTTTGCCCAGAAACCGAATAAAGAGACGTGCCGAGGCATTTCTTTGAGATTAATTTTACAAATTAAATACACAGGCCTTAGAGGCAGGAACTTTTAAAATTAAATGCTTTCGAGAAGCGGAAGTTAACCGCTTCCATCTTAAACCGGAAGCGTTTGGTTCTATTCCGGGATCTTGTATGTCAGTAAGGTTTCGGACTGGCCTTATTAACCCTCCTATTGTCAATCTCCAGCATAACAGTATTACTGAGTTCCGATAGAAATACCATGATTTCCAGAGTTTCTAGACGAACACGGTTCACCGTCTACAGCCATTTATGTAAATTTGAAATTAAACGATAGCCCGTTGTAGTTAAAAAGAAAACAAGTGATATACATAGACATCTGTTAGCATAAAGAGGTTTTCTTCTGGCTCGTTAAGGGTGAGTACATTTTGACCTTCGGACTACGCCCCAATTCTCTTAATTAAGATAACTTTTTTCTGATATCGATTAGTATTCAGCGAGCGACTCTGTTCCTTAACATTAACGTAATTAAGACTTTAAGACAAGTTTATTTGGGCAATTTATTTTATGTAGAGCCTGTGTTAATATTCAGGGGCGCTCTTGTCGGCGTAATTTGATAATCTTCTAAAGGAGAATTTCTTCATTTACTTGAAAATTACAAGTTGTTTTGATATCAAAATCGACCATTACAGAGAGAATATTTAAAAGCTGTTCAACTAACAGATACGATGTCTGTAGAGATTTATTTTATATGTACAGAATTTATTTTTTTTTTCTGACATTCTGACTTCCGTGGCGCAAGGTGTACCCGTGTGCACTAACGCGGAGGTCCCGTGTTCGATTCTGAGTCTGGATGGTGGTAGGTGTAGTAGGTAGAAATACAATGTTTTGCTACCGGCACATATATTGTTGGTCAATAGCAGACAGCCATTACGTATTGAACAGTCTAAGTTATCTTACGTGTTTTATTTAAAGATATACCACAACAGTGCGGTTTTTCAAATTCGTCTGGATAGCTACTAAAATTAATTTCAATGTGCTGCTACGACAGCATTGATGTGTTCAGGCAGTCACACATGTGTGAACCAGAAGGTTTATGGGCAAACACGCTTCTCCGTCTACGGCCTTACTGTCACGTAACATAAGGTGAAATCGAGGTCAAGTGTTAGCCCATAAACGATTAACAATTTAAGACTACACATTATTATAATTATTTAAATGTTGTAATCTTTCCTTTTGCTGTATAAACAGCAATGGGAAGTGGTACTCCAAGAGAAAACCCTAACAAACATTCCCTGATTCTAGTGTTAAATTCTAAAGAGAAAAACGTTTTTATGTTATCATAAAGTCATTATCGGTAAACCTTTATAGTAGTCTTATTATTAACCACTCATTAAAAAGTTTACAACTTATTATATTGTTTATTACAAAAAATATTGCGCATTCCAAAGTAAAATAAAGGTTGTTATGGCTATAGATTAACAGTATGCTGGTGAATAAATGAGATATGTTATTTGATAAAGATAAGTAAACATTACACCGTAACGTTTCATCATTAAAATAATAAATAAAAATCTAATTGTTAAAACAGACTGATAACAATGACCCGTAGTAGTCTATTACGTAACATGAATTTTCTTGTCATCAAGCTCCAAGGCAAAGAGGGGTATTATCCCAAGAAAGGGCTCCTCCATTAGAAAAGACGTCGACTTTCGGTATTGCCCTAAAAACCATTCCCCTTGACCTACATACAGCATACGGTCTGCGAAGAAGTTTATACGTATAGAACGTCGTATACCATTTAAGAAATTACAAAATAAATTACACAAAAGCCAAATTTAATTAAAGGAAAAATAAAAGAAAACCATGCAATTAATTGGTGAAAAAGTTATGACAACTTATGAATACCTATAATAATGATTAAAGGAATTGTAGAACGTTTCTTTTTTAAAACGGAAAATCGACTTGTTCATAAGTAATTAATGAAAGCAATCATTGTTCGAAGCAAAGTTAACATGTGCACATTTAATCATTTTTGTGGTAATTTACGTCCTAAAAGTAGAAAAGTAACCCAAATTAACTCCAAAGACGGTAATTTTAATGTCATTCCATAATATAATTGAACTGCTTGCCAACTTTCATTAAGACTAGATTTACCGACATATTTTTATGGTTTACTTTTCGGTTCTGTTGTAATTTTGTGCATTATTGTATTCTTACTTTTCCTATTTTGCAATAAAATGCATAGAGCAATGTTGCCAGAGGCGGTGTAAAGAAAATAATTCAAACGCATATCAGTATACGGAACTTTCATCTAGTTTTGGGTCCGTCAAAATGACGAGTCTGGTAGATCCAGTGTTAAAATACTTTTAGAGAAGAGATTCCCAACTTGAAAAAGGTGTATATCAGTTAAATTTTTTTAAACAATATTCAATGAACAGATTTAGCTGTTACAATTTATTACATATAGTAGTATAATGTTATATGAATACATTTCTTACCGGAAGTCCTGCTTGCTCTGACTGACCACAGCAGGGAATGCTTTCGATATACTGTAACGCAAACAGAAAGGGGCGCAAACGAATCGATACTCCCCTTACATACTCTGTGGGAATACGTTTAGAATTAAGTCCGTAAAGGATAACCTACAGGTGTCTCCTGTTAGTCCCTATTAACGACCAGCCATCCTAGACAGATATACAGATCACCCTACCTTTAAAAGCTACAATTTATTTAACATTCAGCGCGTTTATCACATACTTTTGATTGTCTCCGTGGCGTAGTGGATGGCCGTTGCCCTTGTAGAGGAGTCTGTGCTAGTAAGGTTTTTTAGGACCTGGCTAGATAACACCCACATTGTGGGACTGTCGTCATAGAAACATTATTGTATTCAAGCAATCGTACATGTAACTGTCAAGCGAGCACGCTTAGAATACTCTCTCTCTTTCTCTCTCTCACTGTCTACAGACTCATTGTAAATTAAAACCGTGTGAAATTGTGGTGAAGTATTAGCCAAACGAAAATATGCATATATATAAGATTAGAAAGAAAAAATATCCACACTAGAATATTGCGATTCTATTGCATCACTTAAAATTCGGTGAAATAGACGCCAAGTGTTAACTTATTGTCATTAAAAAAAACTTTTACAAATAAAACGATACAGCTCTATTGCTTAGGACAATGTAAAATTAAAAATTACTATCCGTTATTCTTAAGAATTCTAATATTTATTTCCTAACGATTCTAATAAAGATGTAATGCGATGTATTATATATAAATAGATATAATTAAATAATTATCATTATATAACGTGAAAATAAATCGATATGTAGCTCACGTATGAAACATTTATAAGAAAAAAACCTTTTTACATTTACCATGCGATAAAATTTCCGCAGGACAACGTACGGCTTCGCTTAGGAAAAGGGAGGCAGTATCGATCCGGGTGTTGGAGGGAGATTTATTTTTATTGTCCCTCTCCAACCACGAGCTTACGCGTTAAGTTTATTTAATCAGAAAGATATCCTAGACTCTACTACACCTATAAAAATATTATTCAGAATAAAACAATTTGCATAATTACCGGTCACATGAATTGTAAAGTTTCGACGATATAAAGATTTTTCGAATCGCTTCTCTAGCTAACGCTCTACTGAGAAATTGACATTGGTCAATTTGCCGCTATAGCGGACTTATTTCTATAATCATAAATATAAAAGCCAGAGTTTTTTAAGCGAGCACGTTTCACCATCTACGGCCTCATTGTGTAATAACAGCGTGTGAAGTTTGAGGTTAAGTATTAGCTCAAAAAAAGAATCACTACAAAATGAATAGATAAGAAACACAACCAGTATTAACCCTCTAAACTCCGTAGGCGCCGCTATTACGCCATATACTTACATTGCAGTTAGAAAAATTCGAGTAGTTTTTGTTCAATAAATTTAGTCAAGAACCTAACAGGGTTCCATTTCAGTAAAACAACAGTTCAAATTTTCAGATGGTCTAACGGAAAAACAAAGGTAAAAAAACACAGCAGTAGCGCGGTTTTTTTTTTTACCTGGGAGTCTAACTGCACTCCCGGGTAAAAAAACACTCGGAGTGCAAAGGGTTAAATGATAGTAATAGTGACATATAGACATTATTATGATGTCTGCAGAAAACCGGATAGTATCGCTACTCCACTATGAATTTACTATTTGACATTTTAAACTACTAACATTTGCCTATGCTAGTGAGTCTATACTCAGAAATATTACTTATCTGTAGTCAATCAGTAAAAGACGCTACAGTAAATCAAGTGTCTTGCGTTCTCTTGTCGACTCTTATTCTCCACTTTCTTTATCTTTTATATTGTATCCTTCACCCCACTCTTTACCTCACCTGTATATTTGCAGCCCGACAGCATTATCTTCCATCTTACAACAAGCACCTCTCTCACAGACTTTCCTTCTCTCTTCTATTACTCAACACTCGACAGTTGTCAGAACACTGATTTTAAAATGTATTAGTTATTGTTCAATAGTCGTTAAACGTTTTTATCGAATGTCTCTGATGCCACTATTTGATATCCATGTCTCACTATAGTAACGGGTTAATTAATAATTTAACAAATAATTAAAGACATTTAGAATGTCAACACTCAGATACAATGTGATTAAATCTAGTTAGAATAATAAAATACACGCCTGAAATACAAATTGACGCCTTTGTAATAATTTAAATCATCATTTGATAATCAGTACGTTGTTTATGTAATTCGTTGAAAATCATGAATCTTTTTTTTGTATTCAATTTTATGAGTTAATTGAAATGTTTCTCTTTAATCAATGGTCATCTAAATATATAAAATTCGAAGTCCTAACTGGCACATATATCAACGCACAGACTAAAACGCTTGTCTTAGAGATGTGACATTTGGAGCAGGTGTTCTTTGTGGTGTGTAGGTAAAATTTTTAATGAAACTTTTCGTCCTCTGAATTGAGGGTCTCAAAAATAAGTAGACAGCGAAGTATACAGGTTTCTCTTTTTTTTAGTTTTTCGAAATCCCCCCTGAGGAAAATTGGGAGAGGGTGGGGTAGAGGAGCTATATTTGGTTACAAATATATCGTCTGGAAAGTATAAAAATTTTTTTTTGCTCAGACTCGGTAAATATTAAATTTGGTATTTTTAATGGAGACGGATCAATTTTAATTTTAAATTGAAAAAAAAATACCACACCTATATTTTTACAACTCGTTAATTAGTACGAAATACAATCATCCTGATTGTTGTAAATGAAAAAAATAAAATGAACTTTTGAAAAATTACATCAACGTGGCTGTATGACGATTGGTTCTTTGTCTTTTTCAATAAAGGTCGTCCATTAATCACGTGGTGTTTTTTGACCAGTTGAGTGTCGTTCGTTAATAGAAGCTTACGACCAGCGGTGTACTGTCTGCAGTCTGACAATGAATGATGAATGGTGTTACGGACTTTTTATTTGTAACCTTTTTGTATTTGTTCCTTTTCTACAATAATTTTATGAAGTGTCGATATTGTCGAAAATTCGCTTGTCGTCTTTTTTCGCTGGTTTGCTAAGTAAGTTCTGTTATCAATATATTCATTAAAATTGCATACAGTCCTTCATTTCCTCATCCAGGTCATCAATCAAATGGGAAATGTTCTTTTAACAACTATTTTTTAACCCATTGCTATATGATAGACATTGGGCACTCCTAAGTTTTAAGTCAAGTTGTTTCTTCCTTCGTACAAAATATCTTTAATTTTTTTTTGTATATTATCTTTATTTGCAGTTATGATACAATTCAATTTCGGAAAAGTTAAATATCGTTTAAATAATGTCCGATTTACAGTTAAGAAATCGCACGTCCAACTAAAAAATACTTGATAGTTGCTATATTTTTTCTATTAATTTTTAAATAGAATTATATTGTATTACCATACAATGATTCATTTCAATCTTTATATAGAAACATGTAACTCTAAGCAATAAAACAAAAACTGGATAATCATATTTACACGGCTGTATAGATACTTTAAATTATAATAAATTCTTTAAATTACAATAGGTTTATTTGTCGCACAACAGTCGAGAGAGTGTTAAACATATACCGCTCCCCTTTTTGCGTCAGGGGTTAAACAACTGGTAGCAAAGTACTTCACCAACAGGTCGGGTAGTTGGCGCGCGTCCAGCCTCGCAGACTGGTCGATACGATAGATTTTAATGACTTAACACAGGGATATCTATCCATTCATGTTTTATAAGCCAACAGATTGAATGATGGTTATTCACTTGAGTTTTTTTTTCGATGAAAAAATATATTGAAGTTGATCTCTTAGAAAAAAAAAAAAAAGATCTAATTGTTAGATTGGCAAGTATTAATTGATTTTGCGCAAATTAATTTCCGATGAAATTTATTTGTTTGACAGTCGCGATGTGTTATCAAATTATTTTTAATTAAAACGTATTACTATTATGTTATTTGTGTACTATAAAAGGCTAAAAAAAAACGTACGAAAAAATCATCGCATATATAAATAAATTTAATTGAATATATAATAATAAAAGAACCGTAACATTTACATCAACTTAAAAAAGAATTCCGAAAACAGTGTATGTCTGTTCTTTAAAATCTGTTACCGATCACGAAACGGAAATAAATGCATCTTGCCAGAACTTATTACGAACTAAGAATATAAAGTTTCATTATAATTTCAGATTGAAGTTGAAATTATATTCAGACCTTGAAATACTTGATTGCAATTTCCACAACGCCCGAAGCTTAGCAATTTATCTTCACTTAACACGTTCCCTGCCACGTGGGGTTGCCACGCTGAAAATAACCTATGGAAAAGTTTTGACCACGTGTTATCTAAAATAATAACTTTAAGCTTAAAATTATTACATGCAACTTTAATCCATATCAAAATTAACTTAAATTGTTAATTGCTGAATAAATTGTCTATTTTTATTCTGTATTCGCCCGACTAGACCGCAAGTGGAAATATTCAAAAAACGCTCTGTCAGGGAATGTGTTAATACGTCATCACGAGCCCCTCAGCGTGAAATGTAGTTAATCATAACGATATAAATACACCGCTCAAACAACTCAAAAAATATAATTCAAAATTTAAACAATGATCATAACTAATTATAAACAATATTATGATTAATAAGATTTAAACAAGTTCGTATAAACTTTTAATTATTCAAAAATAATCAAACTTTTAAAATATTCATGGACAAATTTAATAGTATTTAAAAAGATCTAGTTTACTAGTCTGGGGTTAGGTTCATTAGCATAGCGTTGTCGAACTTGTACCATTCTAAAACCATAAGTATTTTTTTATATAATTTCACGATTTAGAATTAGTTTGTTCTTAATTTTTATATCGTTTATTTCAATTTACTACAAAATGCTCACGAGGAAGTTTTATTTTGTGGAGCGGCCAATTTGTAAAGGTCATACTTTACCTAACACATTGTACAAAATGGCGGAGAATGAAAACGGATATCACTTTTTTAATCATTCACTCACTCACTAGCAAAGATATGGTGTTGTCATAAAAGAAAATTATTCCAGAACTAGTAATTTATTTTTTAGATTCTGTTCACTAAAATATTTATGAGCTTATTATCTCTATTGGACCAACAACTATCATTTTAATAACGTAATACAAACGCTGCAATATCTTATATAAAAGGTTGTGTTACCACTTTTCTGAGTAATATTGTTATTAGCAGTACGTAGCTTTATGACTCCTTTTTTAAGGGTTTTATCGGTATTGCTTTTAATTTGTTTTGTTAATTGAGCAGCAACATACGTACTATTTAATATTGTGCCAAGTAATGTGTAGGGTTTATTTATACATTCTTTTCAAATAGTACGTGTTATTATAAAAGACGAGTTGTATAATAAATGAGTTTATGGAAGTCTTACTGAATCCAGTTCTTAATCAGTAAGGCTAAAATAGCAAGCGGAATTTACATAATTAGAAAATATCAAGTACTGCAGGAAAATAAAACATAGTCTAAAATAGGTCAGTTTTATAGTGAAGCAACGGCAAATGCTACTTTTGGACCTGTGCCAGAAGTACCTGACTACTTGTTGACGTGTTTGTAATGGGAACGGCATAAAGTATCTTTTTTAATTTTAAAAGTGAAAAAAATAAAAAATAAAATTGAAGCTATAATCCAATACACAATTACCTCACGTCTATACACGTTTAAATTTTATAAAATGGTTTGAGATGGATAAGCCATTTTATTAATTTTTAAATCCCATCGAGATTGAATTTAAAAATTTTATTAAAACCGTTTAATTATAATTTGTAAATTTTCATTTATTATGTTTGCATGGGATAGATTTGACGCCAAAGTAGATTAATGTAACACCCGTATTTCACGATTCAAATTAATGTCTTGTTTAATTTTTACGTTAATTTTTTGATTGAAATAATTAATCTCTGTGACTTGATAGTAATGATCAACGTCAATATATACTGTCCGGAATTTATACATTTACCTAGATTTATAAATTAAGCTAGATGTTTTCTGCCATTAATGAAAAAGCTATTAAAAAAAAAAGTATCGTGTCATCTCGACACCTATTGTCTATGGCTCTTAGATGATAGGTGCTTGAGGGCGGGGTCCATAGATAGTCGAATGATTATTCAATCTTCCAGTCCATTTAAATTTAACCTTTAATTAACAACTAAAAGGTATAACAGAATATTAGTGACAATATTCACATTATAATGGTAATAGTTGTAAATTATTTTTAATCTAGTTAAGTCTTTTTTAGATATAAGATTACAACAAGGTTTCTAGTTTTGTGTATAAATTCTATATTATAAGCTTTTATTAATTAAAATTAAACTATTAAAATATAAAGTTTTATATCCATACAGGGTACATTTTTGGGGAATATTTGGTTGTTGAACGTAGCAGAATAATTATATACCTCATCTGGTATACCACAAATAAATATTAAAAATACGTAACAGTTAATAAAAAAATATAGGCGAAAAGTTATGAGTCATCTCTAATAATTAATTTACGACGTTCATTAAAAAAAGAAAACATTTTACATACATTTAATACATTTAAAAGATATAACAGTGTCTGGATAAACACTTTGGATAGAACATATAAAGATGTAACAGCAAATAGGTTCGATGTACATACAGTCGAACACGTACTTTTATGAGTTAATAAATTTTTCTGCTTACCCACTTAAGTGGTGATAAAACCGGTGAGATTTTGCGGGCGGGCTGATTATCATATAATTAACTTCAAAGTTGTAAACGAAAATGGAATTTAATAAACAATCATTACATAGAATTGTTAGCTATCATTTCAAACCAATAAAAAGCTCCTTGACTTTTTCATCTTAATAAAAGATTATAAATGTGATAAAAAATAACACGGCCGTATACTGTTAGGTAAAAATATAACAAGATCTTACGAAATGTAATGCGGGGATGTTTCTCTGCCTTTCTAATATATAGGATAACGATAAATGAAAGTGATATTTGTTTAGAACTTTATTATTACGAAAAGAAAATAATTAAGTGAAAATACGCGTTTAAACCCACTATCAATGAAATCAACAAATTTAACTGTGGCAATCATTAACTAGCATTCAGATGTTTTTAGAAATAGTATAAAAATGAATAAAAGTATACAAAATGTACACATTTTTTTCCCCATAAAATGAGAAGAACGTGTATTGTACTTTATTTTAAAAATTGCTTCTTTTGTAATTGAATAAATCTTAAATAACTTTAAGCAAAATATTGTAAAAATTTGGAAATAGCATCTTCGTTAACATATCATAGAATATTGTTACTATAAAAAAAACCAAGCCCCGTTTGTTTTTCATTACGTAAATAGTTGTTTCAAATCTTGCTACATGAAATACAACCTTCAAATGTAACAGTGAATAGAGACGAATATCGATTATATAACCGGATTGTCCACTCACGATTTTTGTAACATATGTGTAATAAAACACAATAATAGAATCACGTCCGAATGTGGCGGGCGCTGCGGCGCAACTGACTAATATTTGAGGGTGAATCGCGAGACAGGGTGTCGCCATTTTCCTCTGGCCACCCTGCTTCCCCCTATGCCTGCGCCGGCCCCGCAAAACCCCACTGGCGCCCAAGTTCGGCTCCATACAAAAGCTGCAGTATAATAAACTAGTGTACTAAATGTGCAATATTAGTTAAAACTTCAAATATATACCTTATTTTCAACAACACTGTTTTGAAATTAGGAAAACCGCTCTATTTCATGTTTTCTTAATTTTCATAATTTTTTAAATTTTCTTACCAATGTTAATTTATCGTGAAAACGACATGTAACTGACATGAAATTATTTACAAAGTAAATAACTAACCTAATAAAAAAAATACTTTTCTAACTAAAATTTTATTTTTTAAATCATAATAGAAAACGTACATTACGTAAACAAACGTACATCTTAAGATGCTTTAACTGTAAATATGGCGCCTACATTCATCATTTATGAAGTTATTAAAACGGCGATTTTTGATTTTTGTACATGTAACTATGTGATATTTTGAAACACTAAGGTTACCCATATATCTGGCTGATCATTAGTTATTGAAAATGAAATATTGAGTACACTTTTTGGTTTGTTAATTAAATACTGCGCCACGAATCATAAAATGTTAAATGTCATTAAAATAACATGCCATTTGCACTGTTGAAAGGAATTTAATATTAAAATATCGTGAATCTCTAAAAGAAAATATTTGGAAAATAAATTTAAATTAAAGAGTAGGTAAATAAATTATCTATAACAAAATATACATAAATGTTTTTTTTTTAATAAAAGAAAGATTAACGAGGCAGATGATGTTTTGACTACTAAACCAAAAAAAACTATTAATATAGCCGTCTGACAGTTATCAAATTTCACGATACCTGTCAAATAACAAGAGCCAAACAGTCGATAAAATAAAAGTAATGTTACCCTGATAGAGACAGTTTTAACGACGCAGACAACCTAATTCGGAACGTTAAAATAGTGACCTCGTTTTGCTAGGTAGGTAAAGGTTGTCCCACATCTTTAGTTTCAGGGAAGGGGTGTCATGGTAATTAGTGTTCGAAGTAAAATAGTTTCGGCCGATTTTTACATCGTAAATTAAAACCATTTTTATATGGAATGTTAGAGGCCAGATTTAAATAATTGTTTGTATTGGAAGGTGCAGCACATTTATGATTGTGACAACTTCGAACCTTTATTTTTATTTAATGTTAAAATTTTATCTTATTAAAATGTTAAATAATTTAAGACTGGTAAAATAAGAGATTCTGCTCGTGTTGATCTTTCTTTTTACCTTTAATTTCCTGTTTATCACTGATATTTACAGCACAAACTATAACTGTTGTTTCGAAAAAAAATTATATTTAGTATAAAAGCATGTTTTGGTAAAATACTTCCGTACTAATAATATACGAAAATCGAAATGTCATGACATTCAGTCGACTAAGAAATTTGACATCAATCCAAACCTATTAATGTCACTGGTGTAATAATATATTGATATTGAATTCTGGCTTTTATAATTATTCTATATATATTGTTTCTTAGTAAGGAAATACAATGTGTGGCATTCATTAAATATCTAGCAAAAAAGTTGACTTCTGGAAATAAGAACAGAACTACAAGAGTTTTTCAATAATCAAAAGCGAGACGAATAAAAGTTCTCGTTCTTGAACACTCTTAAAGTTATGACTACTGGAACACAACAATGCTGTTATGGTAGCCGATTTAAATTAATATATTCCTGGAATTACATTCTCGTATTATTTTTACTAACGCATGTAGTAAAACAAGTAACCATGTGTTAACAAATCAAATTTGATATGGAACTTAATTAACGTAAAGATAACAAAAATAAAACAAAATCAATTAAAATACACATTTATTACATAAAACATCATCGTAAACGCATAAAAAAATTAACTAGTACAAAAACAATACACTTAAAAAATAACAGATTATATCACATTAATTCACAGTGGGTTTCTCTTCTGGCAACACTGTTACAATGAAATAGTTTTGGCAAATTTGAATAACATTTATTACACTATAGATAACGTAAAGTGTTCTTTTGAATTATTGCATTATTTTTAAATGAATGCAAAGCAGTCAAAAGTCAATAAACATTGTACTTTTTTTTTAATTTAAGTTAATTGTAGAATTTATTAA
>DWQX01004268.1:0-15422 GCA_018245475.1 Pharmacophagus antenor
ATATATATATATATATATACACATAATTTATGGGCTAAAGCTTGACCTCAGGTTGATATGTTAAGCTACAATGGTAGATGATGAAACGCATTTACCCAGAATACTTCCTGCCCCCCACGTTTGTCTGCTGAACACAGCAAAGCTGCTCATGTCGGCAAGTTGACATTGTGGGTGGGAGTTAAACGGGTAGATCAGAAAAATCTTTAGCAACATTGTGATCACCGATGATATACCTTCTCTTTTTAAGTTTTATACGTCATTGTACATAACCACAATCTCACCTGGTGTTATGTGATAATGTCGTTTTTGGTGGTAAAGCGAACAAATCTAGAAATAGCCAATTCACTTTGTTCTTAAAGACACCCCCCACATTATATTCAGACGGGTGAACTGGACCGGTATAAGACGCCGGTACCTACAGGTCAAGCCCGAACACTTAAACTTGTTTAAACACGCATTTACATAAAGAAAATATTAATACAATTTACATTTTTTTTTTTAACTCAATGGTCATGCTTAGACTTTGTAGCAATTTTAGTGTACTAGTTTGCGTGTGTGGGAACGGGGTACGCCGGGCTTTCGGGCTTGTGCGGTATTACCGCCCCTGCGTTTTACGCGGCAAGCGTGTTAAGCCCGAACGCGACGGTGACTTTGGAAGCTGGTTAAGCGTACCGAGGTATTTCGTGAAAGCGCCACCCGTGTCGGTGTCCGCGACCGCGATCATTTTGACGACGTCGTCCTCGGTCACGACCAACCTCTCGAGTATGTGAGGCCGGTCCTCCTTCTCGGGCGCCCTGAACGGCGGCGCCTGGTTCTCGCTGAACGAAAACAAGAAGAAGGGCGCCGACGTCTGCGGCTTCACGCTTTCCGCGTGATTGACTTCGTCGAGTGAAACAAGCGGCGCGGATAACGTCTTCGTGAACGTCTTGCTCGACACGTCGGTTACCAGACTGGACTTGGATTCGACAGTTTCCATTTTTCTACATATACAAGAGCCCACGTGTATATTTAAAAATTTCAAAATGGATAAATCGTAATTGTCTTCTATAATTTTGACAAGTGTCAAGTTAACTTTTTCAAAAAACAATAAGTGTTTTGTCCATGGTTCATATTTCATTTTCACAAACGATTTGTCGCAGAGAATGTTTGGAAATTTTTCACACCCATCATGTCTATGGTTTACTAACAAAAGACATGGCTGTATGGACTCGTAGTCTTTGCCTTTCCGATCAACGAAGAAGAAAGCCATAAAAGTAGTCTATGGTTTACACTTATTTCCATATATAATGACATGTATAAACAGTAGGCAAATTGATTTTCTATTAACAGAAAAACTAACAGGTTTCTGTTAAATAATGTTCCGGTTCCCGAGTCCGAAGAATGTGTAATATAAAAAATTAACGCATGTCAGTATTGACAACGTAATTTACCTGCTTTACATAAGACAACTTTCTTTGGTCAAAACTAGCATTCTTTTAAACGGTTCATTTAGTGAGTTACATTATAACTACTGGGAAATTAATATACACCAAAGCCACGCACCTAACTTCGGGTGAAATGATGTTATCTCCAAAAATAATTTAATATAAAAAAAAACCACACAAATGTTTGCAGTCTGTCACCGTTTAATCTGCAAGTTTCCTGGAGTTGTTCTAAATTCTAAAATCATTACATACTCATTCTATGTACAATTAAAATGTAACTTAGAAACTACCGTTCGCATCTCTTCGCGCTTCTCTCAGGTTTTTGCGAATCCCCCTTCGCCTCGCTCGATATGTCAAAGTGATCCCAATATCTACCACCAAGCTTCTTGTCCATTTGTTTACCCTCGTCGTCGCTTTCACTGCTGCTGTCACTGCTCGTCTTATTCTTCTTTTTCTTACTCTTCTTTTTTTCACTTACAGCTTGGTGTTGTTTATCATTGTCTTTGTTAACTTTACTCTTCTTTTTACTTTTAATCTTCTTCCTTTTGGATTCGCCTTCACTACTACTGCTGTCACTGCTGCTACTGCTGCTGCTAACAGGTTTTTTGTTCTTTTTCTTTTTCTTATTATCACCTTTGCTATTAATGTTATTATCTTTTTTCCGAGTGATTTTATTTGCACCGTCTCCAGTATCCTCATTCGTTTTTTTAGGTTTGTTGCCTTTGCCTTTTGTATCATTATTTTTATGGGCTTCTTCTGCTCTGGCAGTTTCTTTATTGCTCCCTTTGTTATTTTTCGGATCTATGTTTACATCATTTTCCCCATTTCTTTCATTTCTTATGGACCTATCCTCTTCATCCTTCCTATGACTTTCATCTCTGCCTTTTTCTTTATCATTATGCTTATTCTTTTTGGGCTCATTATTTCTGCTATTTTCTTCGTTAGCTCTTTGTTTTCTTCTATCATTATCATCCTCCCTATACTGTCTCTCGTCGTCATGACTGCTCCGTCTTCTTCTAGTTTTCTCTTCATCTCTATTACACCTGTTGACTTCTTGACCATCATTTCTTCTTCTATCGCTTCTGCCTTCTCTATCGCGGTCACCATTTCTATGTTCATTGTCATTGTAGTGTCTCCGCTTATCACTATCGTAATGTCTCCCTCTCCTTGTGTATTCTTCACGCTCGATTCTTCTTGAATCGACATGTTGGTCAAGGTTTCTTTTATTTCCATCATTATCTCTGTCATCTCTCCTGCTTTCCCGTCGTCTGTCGCGACTGGCATGATCACCTCCGTTTCTTTGTTCTTCCCTATAATCCCTTCTAGAACCTCTGCCAGGTTGAGCAAATGTCTCTCTGTCTGACCTTTCTGGTCGTGAGTTTGTTCTGCGGGCACCTTGGCCGTATGTATCATAGAATCCATCATGGCCCCATCTCTCGGGTGATGGTTCTTTATTTTTCTCCTTTGTCTCCTCATTAGCGGTCTCTGATGGTTTTTGTTTATTCTTCTCTTTTGATTTCTTACTCTTGTCTGATTTCTTGTTACCATTATCTTCGTCTGATGATTCTGAAATTCAAGAGTGCATAAAATAACAGATGATAACATAAATTTTATTTTCACATAGAAATCACAATGAATTCGGGACTGGAGATTGAAAAAATTAATTAATGAAAATTTTATTTTCGTATTGAAATCTGTAACAATGATAAAACTGAGGTTTACACTAATCATAAAGCATAAAAAGTTAGATCAACAAATTTAATATAGATACAAAAAAACTCTGGCAACCTAGTTAGAGGAATAAAGAAAAAAAAACTATGAACCGTTAAGAATGGGTATTAAAAAAAAAAATTGGAATTAATTACCACTGGAGCTCGAGTCGCTTGACGACGAATCGGAACTGCTGGAACTAGAGCTGGAGCTGTCAGAACTGGAGTCAAGTTGAATCTCAGTTATAGGAGGAGGAACGTTCTGAAACGGTGGTATGGTATTTAGCAAATGGAATGTACGTTCAAATACTGTTTCCAATAAAAAGAACTTTATTGAAAGATTCAGGGCCAATGTTAGGATTGATTTTTTTTTGTTATTTATTTGGCGTTAGCTTTGAGCTATACTGTAGCAAAAAAAATTTTTGCACCTGTAAGTAAAGTTATTCATGATCCTACATAGAAAAGGATCTAAGTAACAACTGTGTAAGTTGACTTCTTTATTTCTCATCGGTTATAAAATTGTACCAGTTATGTCTAACATGTGACTAAGCTGTAATCAGGTTACAAACTTATAAATAATTGTCTCCACGGCACAAAGGTTTATGCATTGCCTTGTAATACTAAGATTACGTTATTGATTACTAGGTATTGGGCAATGGCACAGTTTTCCTAACCTGCTTGGCTAGCTACCGATCTTCTTTTCAGTCTTCTGGCAGTAATATATGTGAGAAACATAGTATTCTATACGAACACAGTTCACCACCAGGATATCAAGTGTAAGCGTATTATTAATTAAAAAAAAAACCGATTAAAAACAAACCTTTGGCATTTGTTTCAAATGTTCACGTAATTCGTCAGTGAGACCACCGAGACCTATTGATGTGAAGAAATTTATCGAGAAACGAGTGTTCTTCGGGTTGTCGCGCGGGAAGAGGCCGTTGAATGCCTCCTGTAAGGTGCTGAAAGAAGAACAATATATTTACAAAGCGGAAACTTTATTAAACTATCACTTGAACTTGGAATAGGTCATGTGCAAATGACAAATTAGCTATCCAACTAAAGAAATGATGAATGCCATATAATTGTTTGAACTAAATTGTTTATACTTTGAATGTAAAAACTTTTCCAAACAATATTCATAACAATGCAATGTATGACTGTATGTCAGTCTAGCTACTCTATCATTGTTCTAGCACAAACTATTCCTAAAAAGAACTCACGGGTCCTTAAGGCGATCATTTAACTTCTTCAATCCCATGTACTCGGCCAGCTCTTGGAACAAGATCTTTATATAAATACGACTAGAGCTGGTCGTGTCCTCTTCATTTAGCCGTACACACTCCATAACCTCCCAGCTGATTGAATCCGTAAATAAAAGATGAGCAAAGAACTTGCTTACGTTCCTCAGACGATTCGTATCTAATCTGTGAGCCGTAGAATAGGAGTCTTTAAAGATCTCCTCAAAGGGTCCGATGTATATCCTGTTAATGTTGCAAAATCTTTGTGCAAGTAAGCCGTAGAACTTCTCGTATGTCCTCTGTTCGGCACAACAGTCAAGGAACATGTGACAGAGTTCCACTTCTTGTCCTGGCTTAAGCTGCATCTTCATCAATTTGTGGGCACACTCTTCAAAGTCTAAACTGGAATTAATAGTCAGATAGATAGTACGGCGTAATGCGACAAGATTTGTTTCCGTATTGTCTATGATGGTCACTTCTTTCTTCTCCTCTTCCTCCTCTTCTCCAGATTCATCACTGCCTGATTCACCGGAACCATCCTCATCCTCTGATTCAGCTTCAGAACCGAGAATATCTTTGCTTAGAGTTTTATATTTCTGTTCATTCTCTTCATATTTCTCATCAAGTTTAAATACATCTGAAAATTGAGAAACAGAGTATAAACTAATGTGCCATATTTGGTCTTAGAGATATAGTATTATTTATAAGGTAAAAGCATTTAGAAAAAATTGCTTAAAAATTGTCCTTACTTAAAATGTCCTGTGGGTCAGTTGCATCATCTAACATCAAAAGGTGTGTAAATTGTTCTTCTTCAGGTACCAGTTCCAACTCTTCTATCAATGCTGGATGATCTTTGAAACCGTCTTTCCATACTTGGAACATAACCTCAATCATATACTGAACTCTTTTGTCCAGTTGACCCTCATGAAGAATGTTCCTCAACATCTCAAAGATTGCATTAACTCCTTTAGATGAAACTTCAGTCAGCTTTTGTCCACATTCTTTGAGAAATGCAATTGCTACCTCCACTGAATCATCAGTTGGAGTTTCAACAAGCAAGGTCAATAGTTCCAGCGCTAAAATTTCGTGAGCTACTCGCTGATTCACAAGGTGAGCTATAAATGAGGCTGATGATATGCAAATAGCTTTGTCATTCCTCTTAAAACCTCTTTTGAATTGAATAACTAACCGTTTTAAGAGTAACTCGCCAATATTAGGAAACCTTGAATTAACAGCAGCCACTAGGGCAGCATAAACGTTTGTGAATGTTGGTGACGCCGCCTGAGCCTGTATGACCGATCGACACAACAAACCCCTCCCTCTTACGATGTTCTCTTTCAACAATTCCTTTATAATAATGCCAATGTTACCTACGTTAATTTTGTTGATGTGGCCGTGAATAGACTTTTTAAGCGCCTCCCATGCTAACCTTTGATATGCAATAGACGATTTGTCTGTTATTTGAGCTTGCATCATGCGAAGTCGCGCTGGGGGAATGTAGGCGCCACCGGTTCTTGTGTTCAACATATCGGTATCTTTTGCTTTTCTGTCCGAAATGGAGTTTTTAGTTTCATCACCATTCGTCGCTTCATTTCGTCGTTTTCCTTCCTTAACGGATACTTCGGGGCTCCGGGACTTGGAATGCTTTCGTTTACGTCTAAAATCCCTTTCACGATCTCTTAGATTTTCTCGGTTTATAGCAGGTGAACGTGATCGTGCTCTTTTTGACCTCTTTTCGTTCCGATATTCGTCTGCATCATTATATTTATCTTTTTTCCGCCTATTTTCTTTATTCTCCATTTTGCACCGTATTTTGTAACTAAAACAATATATATTGTGTATTATGTATTAAATCTTAATTTATAAATACAGTTTTTCCCAAATGCAACGTTATATTTTAAAATTATTTTACAATGCGTTTAAATCAAAACACGATATCGCAGCCATTTTGGTAACACTTGTCAGTTCAACTTCATGACGTAAACGTACATCGTTGCCAGACATCAAGTATTGTTTAAAAGTTATACCTCATATTCCTGCCCTTTAATAAAGTTTAAAAAAACACTATGAATTTTAAACACTACAAATATAATACTTTTAACAATTACTGCAATAGGGTGAAATATTTACTTATTTATTTCTTTGTACTATTATACCATTAAAGAGTTGATGAATTATGAAATGATATTCATTCTGTAATGACATAGTTTTTAAGTATTATAAGTTAACCATTGTGTAATTATAAAACATATATATTTATTTATGCAGTGTATCGTAAATGTTTTCTTTGTGTTCTAATATGCGTTGATTAAAGTCGGTATATAATACGTCAACATTATCTAGATTTTTTCAAATATGCTTTTACAAATTCATATTATTTGCATTTTTCATTAAATTCATAAGCAACGCTATCAAATATTTCACTCGATTTTTAAAATACATTTAAAAGATAGGAATCCGAGTTGGTCAGATTAAATAAAAAAAACTGTTAGTTTCAGATGAATTCATAATTGATGAGTGCGACGTTTGATATTGACGGGTTAATGTTTATTTTATTAATTTTTCATTTTTGATGTTGTATATTTATACAATAAGGTTCTTGTCTACCGAAATGTGATCTAACTGCTTTTATCAGCACTTTTCGACTAATCAAACATTTTATATAAATAATATATATAGTTCACGTGTCAGTGCTATTTGGCATATTCCTCCGAAACGACATGATACGTTTTGATGAAATTTTATATATTTATTCAGTAGAACTGGCTTTCGGTTCTGTTTCTCACAGCTCTAAGTGATAATGATGGCCACCCTAATTTTTTATGACGTGGCGATAAAAAATACATATAAACATTTGGTTTCACCCTTCTACCTATCTCTAATCTGTAATAGTGGTTTAAGTAATTTCATATTTTTTTAATCTCGGTCGATACCCAATCAATTATCACTTGATCAGTAATCCCAGCTAGGCGTCTACCGTTGTTACTTATCACTTAGTAAATAGCACGCAATTGGGGTGGGTGAGACCAAAGCCGGGTTCCTGTTTTTCTCACACCCCACACAGTTTAATATACACGTACAATAGGTTAGTTATTTCCTTTCTAGACAAAAATATTCTCTAGAAATAATTTGTGGCAAAACACTTGACGTCTTTGTCAGCTAGAATTGTATAATATGATATAATAAAATTGTTTATATATTATTGAGAATAATGGCATTGTACTTCCTCCAAATCTTCCATTTCTACTTAAGATCACCTGTTAGTAATTTTTCTTACGAATCTCTCAAGTATTGTTTCCGAGACGTTTTCATATCTTTACTAAATTCCAGAACGATGGTAGACCCATATTATCCTAAATAATGTACTTCATAAAACTTCGCATACAGATCTTTCTAAATAGATTTTTTACATATAAAATTGTTGTAATTTATTGTATTTTTACGGAGGGGTATTAATTGCCATTTATACAGGAAAGTCAAGCCCGAGCAGTTATATATCTATCTTCTATGAGATGACTTTTTTATTTACGGTCGTGTTTAGACTTCGTAGCAATTATGATTTAATAACTTTTATGCAATATGTTAGTCTTTCGGGCTTGTACGCCACTGGAAGTCATAGAAGTCGTGGAGGAATAAAGATTCAGTATCAATTTAGGTATCAATGTATCTCGAGCGAAAAGACGTTGCGTAAAATTTGACTTTGTTGATTCGTGGGTGAAAAAAGTCCATCATTTACTATTAAATCGTACTGCAACTCACCTCGGTATTGGGGTTTAAAAATATATGGAATAAATTAAATTAAAAAAAAAACACAATTTATTAGTATTTATGACTTTATTCAATACGAGAATGAAACTACAAAAATTGCCTGCACTTCAAACAGCATTTTTATACCTCACAAACTGAAGCACATTATTATTGATTAGTATTAATCACATAAAATATAAAATTAACGTACATAATAACACCGTAAGATATAGATAGGGTAGTGACTAATATTAATGAGAAAATAAAAAAGAAGAAAAACTTAATAGAATAATCTGAAAGCTTTATATTTGCGTCGCTAAATCATGATTCGTATCGATCTCTTGGGATCTCTAAAAAGGCTACACAATATCCAAGGCAAATTGGTCAGAGGTTTCCGCGTCTTCACCGTAAAACAAGCCAGTAACTTACAACTAGTTCCGATACACTAGTAGCGTTAGTAACACAGAGTAAGCTAGTAACTTACAACTAGTCATGTTACTCTAGTAGCGTCAGTAACACAGAGTAAGCTGGCAAGCTGTCGCCCCCGCCGCCTCCGCGTGCCAAGCGATTACGTCATCATCGTCTCGCTAACATTATATACATTCATATAATCCACGTTGAATCGAAACCGACGCTGAACCAATGCCAAAAATATTAATATAAAATACACCGCGTTCTAAACCCCGCGTATTCGCCCACCCAATAAATCGAGTCCGCCCCCTCCGTTCTCCACCGATACAAGTCGTCCATGTTTTAATCTGGCAACATTATCGATGGACGTCAACGGCCGGGAACACGGAATGCACCATAACTAACCGTATAATCGATACGATAAAACTAGAGCCAAATACATCACAGAAGCGATTCGTGTCCAACACACCGGTTACGTCCGCGGCCCGGCGCCTCGTGCTACCATTAGAAAAATATAAAACGCTATCAAAGGCAGTTTCATATGTCATACGTTAATGATATATCCGAGTGTAGTAGACGCTTGGCGAATATAGAGGCACTTCCGCTGTTCAATACATTATTGACGGCTATCACTCTCGAGATCATGAAACGGAAGTCATTCACTTGAATTAAATTTAATCGTCGACTAGATATTGCGGCGTGGCTGAGGCTGGCAACACTGGGTGTCATTGATGCGAATTTGAATATTTTGCTTCTGTTCCAACTATCGACGATTTCATATGTAGTTTTAATTTTCAATTGAACGATCGATGGTTAAAGTTAACATTTAGTATTGGAATTGGAAAAAAACAGTTTACACACCCGGAGTTGCCCGCATAAGACTCGGCGCCACGGAGTAACCTAACATTACCGAACTCTTTTACACACCAACACCACCGTAAATACTCACCGCGTCATCCGTAAACAAATACGTCAGATCAATTAGAATGATTCTTGACATTTTATATATATAGCCTGGCGTTGAGGCGATTGGTAAAATTTGAAGAACGCTAGGTAAACTTAAATTTAGATTATAATCCACCTAAAAAATACTGTTGCGTATGTTAGATATTAAAAATAATGATATAAAGACTATTAACTAACGATTAGGAATAGTACTATTTAGCCCTTACAGCCTCCTCGTTCCGTTCGATGCTGTTAGTACGATTTTCCGGCGACCTTCAATCACTGCCCTTGCCTAAATTCTTCACTGTCATTGTTACCTTACCGAATCACTAATTGCTTCCCAACTTTATTTATATCCAATTACGAGCATTTAATTAATTCAAACTTCGAACCACGTTACAACGCACCGTTTCGTTATGAAAACAACAAGGACTTTGTGGAGTGACAGATGAAAGATGTTCCCATGTGTTAGTGGAGAAATTCGTTATCGAATGTATAAAAAAAAAAAACGTAAATCATTGTAAAAGAAAAATAAGTGTGGTCTTAGCGTAAAATAGATGCGAATCCGACACAATATTACACGTTGCAACACTCTCCTCTTGCCTAATATACCGCCAAAACACTTGAAGACGTCGCATCTCAATACAGATTAAAAATCTATAAATGACGCAATTACTTTCGACTCTCCATCGATCTATCTAAAGAGCATTAAAACACTAGTAATCATCCACTATGTTAGTCGAAAGGTTAGCGGCTAGCTGAATTAGGTGTAATTTTAAAAATGGAACGTCCGATAAGTGAAAGTCCGCTAATTTTAATTCCTATAGATTAGTATATGCTCGCTAGTGCCTCGCCGGCGTTACGCCGCGCGCGAAAATTAACGTGTCATAACTCCAGATGATAAAACTGCCATGATTTCTTTTTTTTTTTCTATTGCCGGTGTACGTTCTAAGGGTGAGTCCGTCAAATTGCTAAGGAAAATTACCGTGTGCAATTTTAAATTAACGCAATCGTTTAATAACATAATTTAATTTTAAACCCATAGGAATGTTGAGATCAATGTTAACATAATTGAAAAAAAAAGCATACATAACATAACTTCAGTCTCAAGTGGGATACAGCACCATTCCAGCAGCAGTGTTCATAGTGGTTAAACGGAAAAGATTTATGGACCACGTTGTGGTACCAGGAGGTGTCAAGCACGTACATAAGTTACGGACCTCACTATGGATAATGTATCCCCTAATTGACATACCCGGTAATGATATCCTGTTATAATACTAAGTAAATTTTATCTGTTGATATTTCGATACTCTTAAGCAAATAGGTGACAAACACCGAACATGTAAACCAGTGTCGCTTCTCACATAGATTACATGTAAATTAATAGATTTTTATTATCAATGCGGAAACGTAGCGTACATAATGTGAAATTTGCGTTGCGAAAGAATCTTTATCCTGTTCGCTCGACACAGCTGTTAAACAATGTAGGGTGACAGTCGAAGTCCGGGGAGGTCCTTGCGAACGAGACATGCGGCTCTCGGCCGACACCGATACATCGAAACGCTGCCAATGAAATTCACGGGCGAGAGATCGTGCCAGTGGTGAAATGTTTAGGGACTTTTCTCGGTGATTGCACTTTGTTTACGTGTTCGTAACTTTCCGTTGGCGACTGTACCCGCTTTAGCGTTGGGTTTAAGTGTAACAATGCGGCCGAGGGTTTCGTTTGTTTGTGTGTGTGAGTGTGTGTGTGTGGGTGTTGTGTGTGGCGGCAGCAAACGGCGAGGTGGCGTGCGCGCAGGCGGTGCGCCTAGCCGGATGTGGGCGAGGGCTCGCACTCGGCGCGCGCGCTCTTGTTCTGCCGCACGAGCTCGGCGCGCCGCTCCTGCGCGTTCCAAAATTGAATTTAAACATTTTAACTTTTTTTTTTTTAATGTCGTTAATCGTTATGAATTGTGATTATTGTTTTATTCGCTAGCATAGCAGCGTTTTATTACTTTTGTGTGATATCTTTGTCGACAAAAGTAGTTTTTTTTTTTCAACCCTTTGCACTCCGAGTGTTTTTTTTACCCGACAGTGTAGCGACTCCCGTGACATTTTTGCGTTAGCGCCTCTTGACTACAAAGTTTAACTTATGTGTTACTAAAAAAGATCACACAGCGTCGGGGTTTTTAACTAAATTAATTGGACGCAAACTATTCCAGTTTTTCTCACTGCAATAAAAGCATATGGCGCAAAAGCGGCACCTACGGACTGCAAAGGGTTAAATTCCTATTAAATTTCTGTAATTTATTACTGTCGTAATATATAATTATAAATCAAACATTCAGTTGCTAATGCTACGTGACAATTTTTACGACTAAGTTCTAGAGTATATTAAGCCATGTCTTATTAAATACATTACATAGCATCCCAATAATATCGCTAATGCGCTGTGAAATCAAACAACACCACCGATTACAACGGACGTGTACGTCCCAAAACGGCGTCTACGAACCTCCTTCTTGACAAAGTCCAATTTCTTCTGTATCTCCCTCTCCCTATTGATCTCGGCGGCGGTGAGCTTGGTCTCGATCTCTTTAGTCATCTCGTCCATCTTAGCGGTGACGGTAGAGCGCGCCTCGGCGAGCTTAAAGCTCTGCGCGCGCGCCCGACAACAACGTCCGCGAGTGAACGAACGCGGCGAGGGGAGGGGGGAGAAAAAAAAAGCAGAAACGATGAAAAAATTAAAGAAATCGATAAATAAATAAATAAATAAAACAAAAGAATGAGTGGTGTGATGTGAAGGTAACGTTACGAGAAACAATAACGATACTTCTAATTAATAAATAATATGCAAAGTTAAATAACGGAACTAATGAATGAATGAATGAATACTTTATTATACATAAAAAACCAATTACATGTTAAGTCTATGAAATGAAATTGTATAAAGGCGGACTAATTATGCTATACCGTCCTTCGAACACCGAACAGAAAGGTATTTTCATTTTAATAATAGATGAGATTAAAAACTAAGGTTATAAAGATGAAACTACCAATAATCAAATAACGGATGCGTTAAAAATAAAACAACCGTACGATGAAGTCATATTGGAAAATACACTAATTGTATCCACATGACATTTCAATGTTTTTACGACTGTTTGGAATCACTACACTACATTGTTACACGACTAAATGTTTGTGACTAAATGTAGTTATGCGGACTATGAAAGGTTTCATGAAAACATAATTTTCATCCCTCAGTTATCTGGAGAGGAATGTAGTAGAAGTAAGAAAGCAACACTTATAGGTACATGCACTAAATGGGAACTACCGGCCATTCCAGTGGTACTCCAGACAATGTCATCGCACTATAATATTTAAGCAGCAAAAACGCTGTGGAGCCGACGTCCAGAGCCGGTCGTTGCGTACTCACGTGATTACGCAGCTTCTCCTTCTGCTCGGCCTCGAGCAGCAGCCTGCGCTCGGCGGCCTGCTGCAGCTTCTCCTGGATCGCGCTCTCCAGCTGCTGGAAGCGCTCCTGGTTGCCGGCGCGCACCTTGCGCACCTGCTCCTCCTGCACAGAGTGGGCGACCGCGTTAACGCCGATGGGATAAAGCTGTCTACAGCCGGTGACGTCACTCGGGTAAGCACAGACCGATAACTTTATTTTTGACACGTTCACGCAGATGTGAAGCCTGCTTGGACCGACATATATTGCTCGTACCAAGCCACCACATATATACCACACTAAACTGAACGTGATAATATTGTTTGACTGTACTAAAATTCCTGTGAACAGCTTAAGCTTTTCACTATGCGACTATTTACGATAATTTTTAAATGGCCGGGTAGAAAACGCCTCATCGGGTTCCCGAGACGCTCGCCACAACTTTTACCCGCTCAAAAATACCTGGCGACGGTAAATATTTCCTAATCATTTCGAATAAAGAATTTAACGCAACGTATAAATTTCGAATTGAATATGTAAACTCTTTACCCTCACACTCAGTTCGAAGAACGCTATGCGCTGTTGTCTTTATAACGACTTTAACAGCTCCATCGGCCTCAGAGCCCACGAATCCGGTGATAGGCGAGCTAGGGTTTCAATCAATAGCACTAGTTCCGGTACTCACGTGTTCGCGCAGACGCTCCAGCATCTTCTTGATGTTCTCGTCGCGCTTGTCGGCCGCTGTGTTCATCTTCTCCTCGATCGCCTTGTAAACCTCGGCGGTCTGCTGCTCCAGTGACAACCTGTAGATAATTGAGTAGTCGTACATCGAATAATCTGTGACAAACTGTGCTGCTGCTGCTGGGTTCGGACAAGTTTGCGCTGTTGTTCTTTTTCTCGACTGTTACAGCTTCATCTGATATCGGCACACGAATCCGGTGATCCGTAAACTAATGTGACAAACTGTAGATAATTAAATAATCATATATCGGATAGTCAGTGACATACTGTGCTGCTGCCGCTGGGTTCGTGGAAGTTTGCGCTGTTAGTCTTTGTATCGATTGTTACAGCTTCGTCTGATATCGGCTCACGTATCCCCGCTGATCCGTAAGCTTTTGTCCCTTGAGCTTACGGATCAGCGGGTTAATATTCTGTAGATGATTGAATTATCATAGATTCGATGTTCAGGGACAAATTTTCGATTCAAACATCGTTTGCATTATTCAAGGACAAACAGACCGTGATTGAATAATAATGGATTGACCATTTCCGATATCAATAGATATTGTGACAATAACTTGTATTGGATAAACATGAAACTTATATCGTCTATTATTTACGGAGGTTTAGTAAAAAAGTAAATATAAAAATTTCTTTATTGACCACATTGTTTTATAATAGGATAAATTTATATAATTATTTTTGTTGTATCGCTTTGCCCTTTCGGAGTATTAAATAAAAAAAAAAATTATGCTAAATTTTATATGTCGCTTTAAATGTTTTAGCACAATAGTAAATGATTCTTATTTGGTTCCACACTATCATCAAATCATTGGTTTTTTTCTCATTCTTCTTTCTTATTAAACATTATCATTACTTAGATAATATATATATATATATATTTGGTTTCGAGTAAGTAAAAATAAATTAATCGATCCATTTCAATCAACTTCACACCGAGTTATTATTTCGAGCATTTTCCAATCGTGTCAGGTGAACGGGCGCGAACGGACGCGCCACCTCCTCCATTCACCCGATCCGGGGTGCACTTCCGGGCGAATACACACGTGGCGCGCGACGGGGGAGTCCCAAACGCGTCGTCAATGGAGTCGTAGAATCGAGCACCGAATGAGTAACGATATCGATATAATGCGAGTGCTAAACAAAACATGTCGATGCTTTCATATATCTACGTCGGAGATACGGGATTCGTTTTAGAGATTGATTAGTAATAATTACTATACTATCGTGATATAGATTTTATATGATCTCTGCAAGATTGGAAGTATAAGCAAATTTCTCACTATACTAATGTTTGCTTACTGCCTTGCACCGCGAAAGTGCCAGATTCCTAGGCTACAGTAGTACTAGTCTGGATGGAACCCGCCCGGCTAGCTGTCACCCTCAATTGTCAATCTGAAGCAGTCACACATGTGAGAGCCAGATGTATTCTGTGACGAACACGCTTCACTATTTACGCCCTTACTGTCACTTATCGTCAGGTGAAATTGAGGTCGTGTTAGCTTATAACCGATTCAAAAAAAAAAAAAAACTAACGGATTCATTAAATTTAGAGTCGATGTAAGTGGCAAGAAGAATCGCAAATTGTAGATTCATACATAATTTTTCCCAAATTTATTCAGACGTTTGTGCTATAACCTTTCGTCGTCAGATATAAATTATTCATCTTTCGGCTTAACGTTGATACACTGAAATTAAGCAAGAATGCGACGGCGGCAGTGCACTGGAAATCGGTCGAGTGTGACAGGGGAGACGGGGAACGGGGGAGGAG
>DWQX01004269.1:0-15422 GCA_018245475.1 Pharmacophagus antenor
AAAGAAACTTAAAATTTAAAACTGGAGAAAACTCAATGACTATTAAAACAGCTCAACCGGTTATATTATAATTAGCATGCTTAAACTCTGGAGCAGTGTCTAAGTCGCTTCACTTGTAAGCAGAGGTCCTAAGTTCGATTCCGGGTCCACGTGAGTAGTGAAATTTAAAAGGTCGTAGGGTTTTTTCCGCAATCTCGAACATCCGAACGGTTAGCCGACACCATCCATGTCAATCTGTCGTCATAATAGCATTATTGGGTTCCGGCAGACAAAGTTATGGGACACAGAGTATTCTGGGCGAACGCGCTTTATCATCTATGGCCTTATTGTCATTTAACTTCTTGTGAAATTGAGGTCAACTGTAACGATATTGCCGACAAAAAAAACGTTATTACTAAAAACAACCTATATCCAGCCACCGCGTCATTTATCCAATAATAAAGTTTTAAATACATTAATACAATTGGACTTAACTTCAGTAGGATCATTTTTAAATAATCAGATGAATAAATGTTAGATATAACAGCATGTTTTCTTTTAAAGAAACAATTTGCAACTGCTATTGAACTATAATTAAGTTAGCGAATTGTGTCATTGTGTGGACAAGCCTTTACAGTATGTAGCCAACTGACCCGTGGTTATCAACGCACCGACACAGGTCAACGCATTTCTGAGCTATCTTTATCTCTTTTCCTTGATCGTGTAGGGGCCGTGTGTGATGTGATGTAATAATTTAATCAATATTATGTTTCACATAACAATATAATCATTTTTTTTTAATAATTCTTTGCGAAGCATTTTATATTTAGTGGTAGATTTCAGTTGTATTCGTCACGTAGTATTCGAAAACCTTTTTAGTTCATTCTATAGAGCGTGAGGTTTTTGTTGCAAGAACTATTTCGCTACCTTTGCTGCTTTAAATAATATCGAACGGAAAAAAGTTTAAAACGCTGAAGAACGTCGTATAAATTTTTGGGCGCGAAACAGAAATGTCTCCCATTTCAAATGTGTACCAATTCAAAAGGCCTCGTAGATATCACGTGTAGTAGCGAAAGGTAAAACCATAGAAATAAGCAAAGAGTTATCTTATTTCATTGAATCGTGAAGTTTTTGAAAATATACTTTAGTACAATAAATTACTCATACTGTCTCAAACATATGTGTATTCGCATCTAGGACACTTTCTAAGTTAGATAACCATTTCCAGAAATAGCATTGTTGTTTGACATTTCCGTAATCGATATTGATACAGTTTGAATTATGATTTTATTGAATAACAAATAATTCAATCAAAAATATTCAAGAAATACGTTCAAATAAAAATTAATAAAATTAAAGGGCAATTAATTACTTTTGAAATTCGAATTGATATATCGATTGAAATTTGAAAATCGATTATGTGCACTGGGAAAGTTTCTTTTGGTAGAATCCGGAAGATTGAAATTTTAACGGGATCGAATTTTAACAGAAACTCTCAAGAGAGGGATAGAGAGATAGATGACAATTCTCATTCTGACAGAAAAATGGTTCATCAGCAATTAATATTTTAAATACCTCCTTTGCTTTTTACCCCTTGATAATTTAAAACAGTCGTAAATTCCAGGCGTTCTCTTTTTACCGAAAAAAGACTATCAATATCAAATCTCTCTGAAAAATATATACGTGATCATGCTGAAAATAAAAAAAAAATACATGTTGAATTTAGTACCTCCTAATCGCCTGTTACTGTTCTATCGGTTATAGTCTAACACTTCATGTATTTCACATGATACTGAGTCACAATGAGACCGCAGAACGCAAAGCGTGTTAGCCCAGAATATTTTGGCTCTCACGTGTATGACTGCCGGAACACAGCATTGCTGTTATACCAGTGAATTCGTATTAAGTTTAATAGCTGGCTAGGTGGGTTCCAATACACTACATCCAGACTCAATTAGTCATGTAGCCTGGTAATCAACGGCGGGAACACCATGTTAAAAATATACAAAAGTAGTACAGAGTTAAAATACTGTATCCTCTAATTTACTTTTCTACAAGATCTAATAAAATAAAATGTTTCTTGCAGAATAATGCAATACAAAAATAGGTTAATTAGTGCACATTAGTAACATGTCCCACATTTCAACCGAGATTCATTCAAGTGCCCGAGATTTGCGATTACAGGCATTCCATCAGATTTAGCTACAATACATTATGTAAAGCTTATAATAATAGAATAGTACGATGATATTGAATGAATTCTTTGCATGATGCAGTGAGCAAATTATTTACTTCAAAATATTTTTAATTTTTTTTTCGAATTCAATTCTTTAAAATTATCTCTACCATTTTATTATCTAAAGGACATGGATCAGGCAATATATTTCTTTATTAAAACATGAATGAATTCCAAAACATAGCGGATATTGTGCACTATTTAATTTTAATATTTTAAACAATACCGCAATTACAAGAATTTTGTAACGATATTAATAAAAAAGAAATTACATTACAAGTTTAAAAATAACGCTGGCGTTTATTTAACTGGAAGACATAACTATAATAGTAAAATATTTATAAAATTGTATGAGCTATAAGGGACAAAAGAATATTATTATTTTTATTCATATATTTTGTCAAATTCAATTTGTAAATTTGGTAAATTCAATTAAATAATAAAAAAAAATTAAATACAAGAAATCGAAAAGAAGGTGATATGTAATGAATGATTTAATAAGTTCACACACAGGATAGTCTGCATAGTGACAATTTATTGCAAATTGTAAATTGTAAATTAACCCAAAAAAAAACAATCAACGCGTTTGCCGCGTGTGGTAACACAATTAGTAGGAAGTTGTAACAATCATTATTAATATGTATTAAATTTACAATTTCCTTTGCACCTGTTTTTCGCCATCCGAACAAATTGAGAACATCGACCGATAATTCGAAATGATGTAGCTTTAACCCACTTTTACACAATTATCGCTAACATTAAATTAGACCGATGCACTAGTGCCGACACAATACATTCCACAACGGAGGCGATGTTATTAAATCGTTGAAAAACAAAGTCATACGATCGAAAAAAATATTGCCGAAATTAAAGTGTGCCGTGATTGTACAGGAGGAAATAAACTTCTGTCGCGACGTGGGCGCGGCCTCGAGATTGTAATTATTTCGGTCTTGCAATGCGAAACGCTTGGCCGTCGCTGTGCAAAACTGAGAACAATCGACACCGTGGAGCGGCACCACCTGTAAAAGTTCCAGTAATAACTCTTAGACGCCTACTGCTGAACATAGTTAAGAGGATCAAGTAATACCGATCGTTCCCGCATTGCCCTGAACTAACAGCTTCCATCTTTCTCCCTCCCTCTCTCTCTAATCTTCCTTTCATTGTTGAAGATTGTCATAGTGTCTTGGATTAATTTGTACCTTATAACATATATTTATTTATTTAAATACTTAATTTTATACGTCGTGTTACAAAGAGCCGACTAATAATGCCTGGAGCCATTCTCTAGCAGACAACTCTGGTATTATTTGAATAACATATTTGGCAGATCGGTACTACATATTGATTAAATAATTAAGTAATATTAAAATGTATAGATATAGAAATATATAACATTTAAATACATACATACTCGCACACATATTTAGCATCAGTGTTCACTATTTGGAATGCTGTTCTTTTCCAAGATAAATTTCCTTGTAAATGTTTTGAACGCCTGTTTACTTGCAGCATTCCTGACTTCAAAGAGAGAACATTCCATAGAATTATAACTTGAAAAACGAACGAATATCTATAGAAACTTGATCTATTTATTATATTTTAATGACACTTTTACCGCTCGTGTAAATCTTATTACATTTTGCTTCTGGGTCTCTTAGCTGATCGGACCCAATGACGTGTCTATAAGGCAACCTCAAATACTTAAATAAGCACTTACATAATATTATAGTTTGATGTGATTTCATTCCTCTATTCGTCATCTTCATGGTTTTTTCAAGACATAATTTAAAATATTAATTTACACTGTTGTTTTTCTCGTTAGGTTATTTTGGTATCGCCACTGATCAGATCATATAATTGGTAAACAACCTCCGGGTGTCTTCAGTTCTATTACCTAAAATGATTATGTTTTCAAAGAATATATATTGCAATATATGGCCAAAATACAGTTAGTAACAGTTGAAAAATACAGATTAAGATGTGCTACAGTCTAATAATGTCTTTATAGGGTTCTATGTAGGGCTACTGAGTGAGATCCTTAGTATATAACTCTGATTAATAGATGACGATTGCTGATGCTGAAGCATAGTCTTAGCAATTTTGTTAAATGAATATTTTAAACAACAAACCTTTGTAAACTATAATTTATCACTATTTTTTTCAAAATGTCTTTTGTTCTACTCCATTACCCGTTAAATTGAATTGTGATATCTTTTTTCAATTCTGCGGACAGTAACAAGATTATGGATTTCGTTCCAACTAGGTACGAACAATTTTTTAATACTCAAAATTTTACGATACCAGGGGCACTCATATACAATAAACACATTTAAAATGTTACAGGAATAACGTTAAAGGAATTGGTAAATTAAAATACTCCCAAAAGAACATGAAATTAATTAATTAATCATATAATTTTTTTTTTCATTACTGGGCTAACACTTGACCTCTACTTCACACGATGTTAAGTGACAATGCGTAAATGCTGTAGCGTGTTAGACCCGACTGTCTGGCTCTCACATGTACGACTGCTTGAACACTGCCGTGTTGTTATAGCGGTAAATTGGCATTTAATTCTTGCACACAGTGCTTAATTATTAATAACTAAAGGGATTCAAAGCTAATTAATATTTAAGAAACATTGCATCCACCCTGTGGAATCAGTAGTGGCCAGCAGTATTTCTGGACCGATACGACTTGGTGATTTCTAGAAACGAGCCTACTCTTTCCTCAAAGGTCGGCAACGCAGTTGCAATTCGCCAAGTGCTGCGGCTGTCTATGGACGACGGTGATCACTTGCCATCAGGTGAACCGCTCGCTCATATGCCTAATCTTCCTATAAAAAAAATTGAAAATGGACTAACAGTTGACCTCAATTTCATAAGATGTTAGATAACAATGAGGTTGTAGATGCACAGAATACTTTTGGCTCTCACATGTAACAGCCTGTGACAGCCAGCGAAGAAGTTCGTAAAAGCCCTAACACCAACACTACTACTGATGGCCCCAAAATCCAATCAGAACATCCGTAATACAAAGCAATCGGTAAACCATTTTGCTATGGAGATAATGGAATTAATAATCGATGAATTTACCTTTTAAATACTGTAGTACAGTATCAACAGTATCAATGTATAGTAGTTACGTGTAATATTACCGTTAACGTAATAAATTAACACACAAACAATGGAACAACGTATCGTGTGACCAATTAAATTAGTTTTGCATCATCAAACACAAAAGCACTCGACGTAATTTTGTGTACCCTACGATTTTATCGAAACTTTGAACGGAGGCCAGTGATGGATCAAAGGACCTATATTGAATATTTTGCGTACCGTTTAATTAACCTACGCTGAAACAAAATAACAATGCAAAGGGCATAGGTATAAAGCGTGTGATATATATTTGCTTCGTTCAATTAATATTTTAACTATCAATGTTGGGGTATTGTTATGAACTTAAATAAAAAATAATTTGATGAAGACGGAAGTTATTATTTTTAAGTGATATTTGTGTCTATTACCGCTAAATACTAGACGTTATTTTTAAAAACAAATGCTGTGATAATTTAAACAGGACCTAGTGGTTGAATATGATCTCTTTAAGCTACGGGTAGTCACTGGACACAATAAGTTACTATTGTATTTTGAAAATTTGAAGAGTCACACATAATTAATTGGCTTACGCCGTCATTTACACCTAAAAATATCACAACATATCGCATCCTTTACGTCATAGAATGATTTTACTTTATTTATAGGCGGCGTATGTTGTATCACATTTTTGTTAGCAGATTAACATGTAAACCATTATCAAATATTTTTAATAGAACTTTCACTGGATGTAATATAGGTGATAGTGGCTTGTAACGGAGTTGTCCCTAATTTCCTTAAATATTGATGTTTAGAAAACGTTTTATTCGAATCAGCTCGGTCAGCTATCTACTTATGATTTTGTTATATTTGCCGAAATAATAGTATTCCCGTATTTCGGTTGACATAATATGTACTCTAAAATATTCTGCGTGAGGACGCTTTACCACCTTCGCCTGCCTCTTTGAATAATATAATTTTGATACCAAGGCTTAGCTTCTAAGTGAGAAAATATCTTTCTTTAGTTCTTCGCACATTCCCTTGCAGCGGAAAACTAATTTCACACGTACATAACAATTTTGCATGCCCCGCGTTACCCGTGAAATTCGGTTAAGTATGTATTTTGGATCGAATCCAAAACAATTAGTGCAGTCAGAGCGGTGTACCCCGGTCGGAGAATTGAGAGTAACATTCTAAATGCAATTAATTCCGTCTGGTTTAGTATAACAATTTGTTACTACATTAGACGCCGGAACTATGCGAAAAACAATTCGGACTTGATTGTTCCTCATTTAACTTTAGAATTTAAATTCTACGGTGTTAAGATGTTATTTTACCGGTCGTAGGTCTTGCTTACTTGAGACTGTTTGGTAGGTAACAGATGTTTCAGTTATTTGATTTAAAGGGATCTACAGCTAGTGATATTAATGGTATCAAATACATATGTCGGGTTCTCCACTACACTTCGCTATATAAAAGAATATTATATCATGACGGTACAAGGACACATAGGGTGTTTATTTGATTGTTATAGTATATCCCAATTTTAACTCTTTGGGCACTATGGACTCATCTATGCGTTCTCATACTTTAACTGCCTTCATAGCACAGAGGTTTGCAGCTAACCTTATAACACGAAGGACCCGGGTTTAATTCTCAGGACCCATGAGTAGTAGAGTTTGAATGGTGATTGGGTTTTTCGAACTCGCGTGATTAACTACCACTTTCAATGCCAATCTACACTTATTACAGCATTGTTGTATGCTGTGATACATATGAAAGACATAAGTATTCAAGGCGAGTACGCTTCGCCATTTATAGCCTGATTGTTACTTAAAATCACGTGGTCTAGTATTAGTTAGCCCATTGCCAATAAAAAACAAATTCAATCAATTTTGACCTTGAGCACATATATGCGTACTCACACATCTTACTCAACTTAAGCCGTTTCGTAAAAGGACACGGTCTACGCTATTTTTCCTTGTAAAGCGTGGGCGAAGCAAGGCTTAGGCTTAAAACTGGACGCATTGTAGCGCTCAAAGGATACGTAATGCTTTCTTGAGGACCTTCAAGAATAAAGCCTGCTCGTTTCTCAAAGGTAGCCAACACAGCTGCGAGTTTCCTTGTATATTGTAACTATTTATGGGCGACGATGATTACATTCCATCCCTTGATCCACTCGTTTGTTTGCCTACTTAAACAGGTCAAGTGTTTGGATTTAGACATTTCATTTTCGTCAAAGTAAGTAATATTACTTTAAGATTGTTTTACTCAAAGCACTGATAACATCTGGTTAAAAGAGACAAAGTGCAACGAAGAAGAGGTATGTATACCAGATGTACATAAATGATAAAATTAATAAAAATATATAATTCTTATAATGGGCAAAAACAAAACGTCGATTTTGTATATAATTCTGAACTTGAGTATATTCAAAATTTATACACTGAAATATTCAACCGATAAATAAAACCTTTGACTTTATTTGTACCTGCTTCATGGTTTTTGCTCATACTTTAATCGGATTTCCAGTTTCATATTTATAATCGTTTCTACTATTTTGTGAAAAGCACTTGTTGAATACAAAATTATGCTGTTAAGCTCAATTACGCAGGCACTTTTGATTTGAACGAATTGTGACAATTTTCATAATTACGGCAAGTGTCTTAATGCTTGCAAAGTTTTCGGCTTTAAATATAGTGAATATTTTTTTATTTGCTATGTCATTTTATATTTGATGCATAAAAAATAATATATGCAATAATGAGTGTCGACATGTTTAAAATTGCTTCGCATTACCCTTTTTTTTTCAATTGTAACTTCTTTACACATTTATTTTTTGTTAACTATTTGCGTAAATTGTGTATTTCTTTCTTTCTTTCTTTTTTATGCGATCGCACGGTAAATGAAAGGGCTTCTATAATTAATAATTTTATTTACTTTACACTAAATTCAGTGAATCATAAACAATAGTTTATGATCACGGTAGTGTCGCGTACCGAGGTGAATAGAAATGCATGAATGGACCAGATTTATAACTTGGCAAATAACCGCCGTTATATATTTGAACCGAACTCCGTTCGCTATAGTCCCATTCAGTTATAAATATAACCGAATAGATAAATGATAATGTTACACCCGCGCACGATTAGTTATCATGTATTATTATGGCATTAAAGTTGGATTTATTTTAGGTATTTATTTAATATAGTCGTTTTTACAACCATAAAATAATTAAAGCATTTATTAAAATTGTTCTATAAGTTCCGATATTATATATAATTTGTGGTTACATAAACTTCACAAAAAAATCTTTGTTTTTTATTTGGCTTAAAAAATACTATATTCATATAAAAAGTAAGACAATTTGTGAACATTTTATTTCTTCATTTCTTTTTTACAGTTCTATGGGACTTTTAGTAAATTAAGATTTGTGTTTTCATTATTTTGTGATTGTTGTGTTGTTAAGATGAAGCGTATTATATGTTCCGATTAACTTATATCAAAACATAATATTATACACCAATTTGTACGGCACTCGAATTACACGAATTAGCTTTTACACAGTTCTTATATCACAATGGAAAATAAAAATCGCGGTTTTATACTGATAGAATTTTATGTAAATTTTTTTGGTTGTGATTTAAGAATCGTGTCAAAGCGAATACGTATAATTTGAGTACCGTGCAAATCAAGGGACTGATGAACTTTGTTATTGTAGTAAGTTGCTTATTACATTTTTTTTCCAAACAATTCAAAAATAGTCTTTTATTATTGTGTGATTCATTTGAAATTCCAGCTCCTTAATATTCCAAATTTTGGTTTTAAACTCAAGTTGCCGGTCGATATCAAGCGGTCAATCGTTGATGAGGTCGCCACCAGTTACTTGGATACGGAATCGATACAAAGCACGTATTGACCGATTGTTGGGGCTTAGTTAGGAGGTGTTTACACATTCCGCGGTAACATTTTTTTTTATATTCATTTTATATGAAAGATTTATTACGCAATATTCTTTATGTAATGATAATTCAATGCTAATTGACATTCTCTATCTAAAAAAAATATATGTAGAATAATAATAAATGATTGTTTTAATATAGTGATGGTATCAGATATACCTTTTAGTCAGAGATATATATTTAAACTGAAATTATTTTTTTTTATTATTTTATTACTCTATATAAATATTTTAGTGTCGCTTCTTTAATGATAAACCAAAATTTAATACCAACTTAATTGAATATAATCTGATTAAGGCAGTTTAATATCAAACAATTACGGACTATTTGTACCTAAAACACAGCGTGAAAATCTCGCTTAATGTAATTATGATATTAATATTTACGGGGCTTAAAAATTTTAAACAGTAATTTGAACGATTTTAGAACAGAGTTATTAAAGATTGAATTATTGTTCCATCTAAAATTTTATGTGCTTAACTCAATTTTGTTTTTACATTGTACACACAATAAAGTAAACCTTCAATAAAGTTAGTAATGTTTGGGAATACAAAAAACTTTCACAGATGTTTGTCTTTTAAGACTTAATTAAAGTAAAGATAAACACTAAAATAATATTAATCATAATGTATAACAAAGATTATGTTTTTAATTAAAATTTTAGTTTAAAATTGATCAGGTTATAAAAGAAAATACCATCTATAGTGTTGGATAAATCGAAAAGATTGGAGGTGTGTCTTTTTTTGGTAAAAGTACTAATTAAAGAAGTACCAAATGTTAAGTTAAAAATCATAAAAATAATTCTAAATACATTAATCACAGTATCACGTTTCGATGCGCTAAAAAATACTGACGGGACTTTTTTATTTATTTCCATTCAAACCTATAGATTGAATAAACAACTTTATATAACAATTTCAACTTAGATATTTGGTTAAAAGTTTTGTATGTAACTAAGTTAAGTGTACATTCTCTCTTATTCCTAAGCAGCGAAATGAACACGGCCCCTTTCTCTTTCATCAATATGTTTGTACTGCATAATGTATTTTACCTGTAACATTATCCTGTAGTGACAAATTTGAGCGTATAGAATAACATCTCATCCCTTTTATCGTGTAAATCAGTACTGTACAGTTGCCAATAAGAAATGATATCGTAACTCACTTGTAAATATTTCTACAAAACATTGGTTTGTGTAATTATTTACATAATCCGGAATATTTACTACGAATATGTATATTGAATAAAATTAGCAATTGAAAATAACAAATTTCTTAAATGTATACACAAAAAATTCAAAATCCTGACTGATCCTATATCAACGCATGACTTGAAGCACTGGTCGTAGAGACTTGAAATTAGAAGGGTGTGTTTTTGTGACGCGGAAGGGATCTAATAAGGAGGAACTGTTTTGAAAATCAACCCCTAAGTTCAGATGTTTTAATTTCAATGAAACTTTCTAACCTCCGTGTCTATGGATACGAAAATTAGTAAACATAATGAAAGGGGTGTTGATATTCATTTTAAATAAAAAAAAAATACTACACTCAGAAACGCAGACGGATAACGGTTAGTCGTGCATATAAAATACATAAATTGGAGGAAATATGTAATTAAAGAAAAAAACTAAAAAACCTTTAAACACTAGATTAACGAAACCCGTCAATTTGCATAATGTTCAATAAAAAATTCTTTATACTAAAATGGTTTGGACTTTTTTTTTTTAAATTGTTTCTGTCAACATTGTGTTTTAATTTGTGTTTTTGTCGAGCTTCATTAAATAAAATACAATAATGAATCAATTTGCCACGGATTCGGAAAGAAAACCATTAAAAATATCCGTAAATATATGGTTAAATAATAAAAAAGTTTTAGTATTTAATTTGTGTGGACATGTGTTATATTAACACAAAACGATAAACGAAATTATGTGATTATGCAGTCATTTTACTAGTTGCAGTAACCTTCATCCTTTATGATGTTAAAATTTCTTCTAGATTCCTATCTAGGGAGTATCCGGGGAATTAATGTTAATTGTATCGGGCAAAGCACTTCGTGGAGTTCGGAGTTATTTGAGAATTTTACTTACTAAAACTCATCTGTGCTCGCCGTCTGGGCACTTACGTCATCAAACATCTGTTACTCTGTAGTTCCATCTACGTGGCCATTATAAATTGGTTTACGGAACACGTCATTTTGACGTAGTGATGTTCATTAAAAAATTCTCTACTTACATGTGTGCGAAATTGCTCAATAGTATACGGAGATTTTGCCTCATAGTTTTTTTTTTCTTAAAAAGGAAATATTAGCTATGATTAATAAATTACAATGGCTTCAAAAGGGAAACTATGAATAAATTAAAACCTAGCGTTAAATGGGTAGAATTCTATGTTAAATTAGTTCTCTTTATAATAATGTGACGTCATTACATTATGTCACAATGCGCTCGACGTTCTCAGTCAAAAAATTTATTTATAATTATCCCGCTTCCATGTAAAAAACTTTAACTCAAATAGAAGCTTATATAAATTAATGAATACGAAACAAAAAAAAAGTAGCCGGTAAACGTGAAAACTAAGGCGGCCGATTTATTGGTTGAAAAAAAAAATTACAAATGCTTTAGATAAGACGGAGATTGTTTCAGATTGATAGCATTAAGGCGTATTGTTTCGAATTTAAAACGTTGCTACGTGGCAACGGATTCGCGCCTTTGAAACCGGCGATTTGCCTTTCCGCTCACGTTTCCCAACTCCCCGTCCTACCTGAGCTAATATTTTTTTTTCGTATCAATTTCTTACGAAAGTGTATTAAAATCATGGAGTGACTTAGTTTCGAATTAAGGCCAAGCGCTGATACAAATCAAGTCGTAGGGAAAATAAAATAACTCTTATTATTTTTAATAAATTACTTACAATTAAAGAGTCTAAAGTTGTTCCAGAATTAAAGAATCGATTATTGAAATAAATGCAAGACGAAAAAAAGAAACTAAGCTTTGGAAGAAGAACTGAAATAACTTAGAATACATGAAAAGAAATAATTAGGAGTTGTTTCATATTATTTTTTTTAATATTGCGAATACGAGAAATAAAAGACAAGCTTCGTTATTCTGCTTAATAATATATGATTAAGAATTTAAAATGATTACACAAATTCTTGTCAACATAGAAAGAACATCTAGTTTTTTTTTTTATTTGATAAAGAATATGATAACGTGACATAATTATTTCTCATTAGGAAGCGCATGTAATCATATTTTGGATGAAAAAAGTCTTTGAATTTTGAAATCAATTACTATTACCATCAATCATGAAGACTAAGATAATTGTGAATAAAGATTAATTTCGGTTGTATTAATACGTTAATAGCTAAAGAACTGTCCAATCGTTTCACTTATACGACTCAATAACGCACATCAATTTATTACCCCCTCAACGCAATCAATCTTATACCATAATCTTCCCCTTAAGTGCTCTCTCGCTGTATTATTTATTCATGAACAATTTGCGATGCAATCAGGTCAGATATATAGGAGCTTTCACGATGTCAAATCGCGTTTGACTTTGACAAAATACAATTAATAACTTCTTCTCTGTTGAATTTTTATTAGGCGTCTCGATCGATAATTATATTCCTCCTCGAAAAATCAATTTCCTACAATGACTAATCATTTACAATTTGGGTAAAAATGAAATTATGAATGTATGAGAGTAACTAAACACATTTATTTGAGTTTTTTATACTTAAGTTTCATCTAATGTAAAATTTAACTTTATGTTAATCTTCTTTTAAATACAAAGACACATTTAACAAATTAGGAACTATTTCCAAATTAAACCTTTTCATATATATTTTTTAATCCGTAAGAAAGTTTAACGTTATGTCAAGCCGTGACATTCAGTGTAAGAAAATTGTACGAGAGATGTGACTAAAATTTTAGTTATCTTTTTGTGTTGTGTGTTTTTATATCTTTATGTAGTTATCTTTTGACTAATTTTTTTCTATTTGACCGAAATTTTTAGTGTCCGATAATTTGTTCGCGACTTTGTTGCTGTGACCGTGACTTTCCTGGCTTTAGTTAATGCTCGTCAAATTAATATTTTTGTAGAAAAGGTGAGGTTTCATTTCAATATGTTGTACACAGGAACCTCATAGTTGACCCGTTAGCGTATATTTATTTTTACATCTACATTTTAATGTTAGGCTTACCGACACATTTTTCTGGTTTTATTTTCGAGTTTTTAGTAATTTTATGCATTATTGTATTCTTGCTTGCCTATTTTTCAATAAAATTTTCAGAACAGTGTTTCCGGACGCGGTATAAAAAAGTCAAACGCGTATTAATATATAAAACTTTTTATCTAGTGTTGGTCCGTCAAAATGACGGGCCAAAATGCATCTTTTATTTTTACATTTCCGTCAGTATGTATCTGCAATCAGCGCCGGTAATTAAAAACAAGTTAATAAAGTGAAATTCTATTGCATGAGAAAGTTAAGTCAATATCTCATACATCCTAACGTCATACGTTATCCTATAGTTATACGTACACACAAAATTAAAATTATTTTAAGTTTCAGTACTGTTCTGCTATAGGCTGTGCCGAATATCATTGTAGGGCCTATTTGTCACGATGAGTGCGCATTACCAAAAAAAAAATAGGTAACCCTGACTTCTCTCCGGAATTGGGAAGCGATGAATTCTATGAGATTCTGGGATCGCTATTAAGATTATGTTATCGCTATTGCCCAGAACAGGGCTAATTAGTACGCCTTATTAGGTTCTATTAAAAATTCCTAATTAGTCTCACATTTTCACTTTCATGTTGTTAACAAGTAAAATTAGAAGTTCGAAGTTATGTAAATAATTTCGTAGAGCGTCCAAAACTGTTCAATGTATTTAGAATCATAAACGAAATTTGCGTTAATAAATAAATAGATTTTGTTAACTTCAGCTAACAATGTACCCTCGGAGTTGGAAAGTATACGATTATAAAACTCGCTAGATACGTTATATCAAAGGGAATTTATTTATGATGCTCAAAACGCGATCAACGGAAATCCATTCATATTTTCAAATTTTAATCCTATTACTATCGAGAATTTTCGGGGAATTATGACGATGTCGTCCCCTGTGTAAAATATAACATTCGTATGTTCTTGCATTTTGTGAGTTACTTTCGTTGGGGGTTTTAATCCGCTTAGCGTTCAGTGCTATAGCATACGCTCGAAAAAGCTTTTGCCCGAGTATAATTACTAAGTTTATACCTACCGTACTTGAATTTAAACATATGTCTATTGATTACTTTCTTTAATTATCTATTGTTACGTAATATAAACAAAATTTACTGCTTTTGTATTAAATCTCTAGATAAAGACCTGTTTCCGTAAGATACCAAAATTTGGATTGAAGAGTTTTCATTTTTACATGAATTTTCTTTATAATTAAGATTATTATTTCTTTTATAAATTTGTTCTCGTCAGGTTTATTGCACTCAATCGTTTTATTATAATGTAATGTGGTTGTCACAACCATATGACGGTAGGTGTATGTCATTTTATTAACGTTCGTTCAAAACAAGTTATATGTTGCCAAGCTTTGATCAATCATCGATAAACGACCTATTCTTCAATACGCAAGAGTTATAACTATATATAAGAAGTATGTATTAGTATATATAAGAAGTATGCTATAGCATACTTCTTATAAACATACATACAACTAAAGGAAAATATTTGTCAACTAAAGAGAGTTACAATTAGAACTGTTGAACATATCACTGCATTTGACCACAGATGCAAGTCCATTACTAGTCATAGAATTTCAAATGAATACGTTTTCACGTCTTCTTTTCAGTTCAGATTCTTATGCGAGACATGTGTATTAAATACGGACGGCGGATTTGCCGTTTTATCTAATACTTTCGACCAGAATATGTGTAGTTATCGTAGTTAACAATCTGTCTGCCCGAACTTTCGTCTAGGGATTAGTCATTACTTTATCCATTAGTTTTTTTTTTTTGATTGCGTAGACTAAAATAATTGACTTATTTCGGCTAACGCACGGCGATATTTATTCGGAAAGAGCGGTATGAATTATGCTACCGTCCACGTAGGTATGAACGATCAGGCACTACGTGGAAACTATACCATTGC
>DWQX01004270.1:0-15421 GCA_018245475.1 Pharmacophagus antenor
GCCCTGAAAAGGACACTTTTCCTGGAAATTGGCCCAGGGGCTACCCACTAAAAACCCCGCGGCGGTAAACCGCTAGTACTCTTCGCTCCCTCCTCCGCCGTCCCAAACCCAGTCCTCATCGCCCGACGAATCGGACGACGAAGACGGAGTGAGTGTGGCGTCAGATGAGCCGGGCAGAGTCATGGGAAGCCTTGCGGATACGACCACGATCCTGCCAGAGGATGCCCGCGTGAGCGGGCCCGCCTTAATACGGAGATACCTGAGTCATCTTCGGGGTCGCATGAATTTTGGAGTTTGAATAGTGGTATGTTTCCGACCAGCCAAGCTTAGTTACCAACCTGTATGTGATTCTGCCGCTATAAAGCGTTGTTATTTTTCAACAGAAATACATGTGAGGGCAAGAATGTTTTTCTTTTTACATATCATGAATAACTCATAAAAAAAAGAGAAAATATTTCTTTTGTTTTTTTCGAAATGGAACACCTAATATTAAGAGCTTTGTCGTAGAAATACTGATTTGGTGCTTATGTAGACGTTAGTAAACAACCTACTGTTTATAAAAGGAGAATCAAATACGATACAACCTACCAATAAACGCGCGCATTGTTACCGTACTATAATTGAAGTAAATGGATCGAAGCTATTGCGTCGGGTAGTCCTGGATATTACGATATCCAATTGTTTGGTTGATTTGATTTATAATACTCACCGTCGACACCATTAGTATCTTTAATTAATCATCGTAATAAATTTTACATAATATCGATCTTACAATTTAACTGCGTTACACGGAACGGAACGTTTGTTTGCACAATAATATTAAAAGCAAGTTCTAATGTACTCTTGTGTAAATATTTCGTTTATTGAAAATTTAATGTCAACTATAGAAGGGCTTTGTGATCAACACACAGCATAGACAATTTTTCATGCAATCAAAGATAGACGCTTTTTTAACTTTAAAAATCCCTCGTTTTAAACTCGAGAATTAAAAAAAAGCAACAAAAATCGATTAACATAATAGAGCAGTGAACGAAATTAAGATTTATATATTCGTTAATACAGAAATTGGTATAAAGCCAAATTGTGGTAAATTCGTGCAAAATAATACTTTAGAATAATAACATAACAAAAAATTTACACAATTTATTTCACATTTTAATTTATTCAAAATAGATGTTTTTTCGGTAGTAGCTCGTAGCTTCGGCGTTAAAATAAATGTTTTTCATGATAACCATACCCAAGGTTGTTTCATCTAGCATGCAAATAAGGATGTAACTATGAATTGAATTACTATCTCGAAATAGCGCTTTGTGCACTTATGTCGCCCGTTCTTAATCTCACTGGGATGTAGCAATATAAAGCGTGGGAAATACCTGAAAGTAATTCCGTGCATTTAAACGTGGCCCGAAGGTAAATGTGCATTTATTTAATACGCATCAGTGATTTTTGGCGGCATTAATATTCGGAACACATACGAGAATAAATAATAATATTTTTTACTCTGCATTTACTGTATGCTTAAAAAAATGGTAAAAGTTTTTTTTTTTCAACAAAATTTCGTTCAAATGTTGGTAAACTTTACCGACATAGGTTCTACAAATGCAAATTGAAAAAACGCAACTATAAGCTAGCCTCGAATATCGTATTCACAGTCGAAAAGTAATTGTGAATATATATATTTTTTAATTATATGGACTCACAGGTTTTGACTGCCTCTGTGGCGCAATTGTTTACATGTTTGGTTTGTAACGCGGAGGTCTCAAGTCGATTCCCGGGCCACAGTAGTAGTAGATTCTGGATGATGGTAAGGCTTTTCAATCCCGCCTGGCTAGCTACTACCTTCAATATCAGTCTGCCACTATAATAACATTGCTGTGTTCCTTCAGTCGTACATATGACAGCCATACTTCTGGCTGTCACCCTACTATCTACGTCCTCATTGTCGCTTAACGTCACGTGTAATTGATGACAAGTGTTAGCCCATAACAGATAAAAAACATGATAGTAAATATTTAATAATTCGATAAAATTACCATGACACCACCTGGCGGTTAGTAGAAATGTAGTTCATGGTGGTAAAACGCACTAGTCTAGAAGCAGCCTAATTAATTGTCCTAAAACGGGCGGTATACGTAAATCGAAATACTTAATCTAAATATAATATATAACAATTTGAATGGTAAAAAAACCTTTACTATTGTGATTCAATTATTCTTAGTATATTATATAAATGCAATATCAATAAATAACGACAGTTTGAGATCTCACATAACAATCGCCCACAATTTTCTATCCCAACCCACTAAATCATGACGTACGCAAATAGCACCATATGCGGCCACCATCCGCGCCCAACTACCCGGCTAATGCCCGCGCAGACATTCGCAATAAAACACATATCAACCACAATAAACGGGAAAACTCACAAGTACCAAACTTTCAAAAAAAAAATATTGACGATCATAAAATATACCTTATTACGTACAACAGAAGGACTAAATTATAAGCTAATTATACGGTTGCCATGAAACAACAATCATTGGTATTATTTATGACGATTGTGTGAAGAGGACATGTGCCGAAAAGGGTTAACGACGGGTTAAAACACTTTTGTTTTGTTTATTATTTTTTTTAGCACAGAAAGGGCAAAGGATAACAAGTTCGCGCCCGCCACCCGCCGCGATAGTGTGCGGTTTGCGAAAAAAGGATTAATGTCAAAAAATATTTGACATCTTTATATGTATGAATGGATAGTTCTGTTACATCCCTAACGTGTATGGGACATTAATGCATATTTGTTGTGAGGAATATGCAATAATTTTCGGTGTACTATTTCTTCAATTGAATTTTATTTTACTGAAAAGTATTTAAGCAATTTTGTTTTTAATCTATATCCACTTGACAACGCCGAACTTAAAAACTAAAATTGTTATATTTAAAATTAACATGTACTTTAATTTCACATATTAATTTCTTTCAAATATAACTAACACATTGGCGGCTCTATTTCAATGATGATTATATATTATTTAACGGACTATTAATAATTCATCTCTATTTGTTTGTGTTCAAGGTCTATAATTCAATATTTTATACCGTACATACCCAAATCCAAGTGCCAATTGAATACAATTGAATTTTAGAAAGGGATTTTGATACCACTCGAACGTGTTTTTTAACAAATGTCGCGGTAGATTATCTGTGGTGTAAAAATGGCGGTTGTAGCGGGGATCAGCGCCATATTGGGGCACTTTAAAAATGCATTCGTAAATTAAATGTAATTGTTCACTTGTTATAGATATGGGGGTTGATCTAATGAGGTTTATTTCATTTTGTTAATTCATTCGTAGATATAAATTATATATTACAGTGTGTAGACTTAGGTATTGCTCTTTTAAACATTTGAAACTGAATATGCCAAAATTTTATTAACATTCAAAATCAACATGTTTTGGCGAACTTGGATGTTGAAAGGGAATTGATATTGGTAATTAATAAAACTGTTACCAACGAAATGAGGATCAGGCACTAAACTCTAATTCTTCTTTTAAATGCTTACCAATTTTTTTTTATATATAACTTTCTACTAATTTAGTTTGCCATTTCTTTTTATTATTATTTGAATAAAACTGTAGTAGTAATGATTTAATAATTTACAAACTGTTGTAGAATATGTTGATTGTTTTAATATTTTTGTTTGTATTGTTCTTGATTGTATTAAATTTGATAGGTTAGAATTAAATAATTAAAAAAAGGAAATTACAAGAAAATTTTCATAAGAACTCGGTAAAACTAATTTAATCACTCTCTACTCTAGCATATGAGTGAATATTAAATGTCTATTTCATTTCTTTTGAGTTCAATAACGTTAGATATCGTCTCGGGCTTTAATAAAAAAAAACAATGAATTTATGACTGACAGCCCCTCTGTACGTACAAAAGGGTACATCGAAGCAAATTGATTTGACAAAAAGTTCACAGACTGTTCGCAATTGAATCAAATTCAGAGATAGTTTAAATACACATTTTGAATTTTGATTTAAATCTTAAAAAGACATGAAAATGAACATTGTTAAGATTGAACTGGAATTACAATTATTATCGTGAAATCTGGACTAAAATACACATTTTTTACCGTAAAAATGTAGGCGACCGTACGGTTTAACATTATTCCACACGAGATATCGTATTTTAAAATCATTCCGTAAAATCTTGACTACGCTGTGCATTTTTAACAACATTTTGTGCTGTCGAAAATAAGAGTGATTTTGAGGCAAGTTCATTAGTTGAAAACTATCAAGCGAACTCCGTATTGCATTTGATGATTGGAACATGTCATTTCGCATATTTGTTAATACCGTTCATATCTATTAACTACGACCATTTATTATCTTAATTTGTTATTCCTTAAAATCATAAAATTAAATTTTTAAATTTCACATACTCTGTAGAATGAATAGTTGTTTAATAGTATGTGAAAGTTTTATTGAATGATCATTTACCGAATGAAATTTCTAAAACTTACTCACTTACCGAAACAGCGCTCACAAGTAGACGTAACAAAGTCTTTAACTGGATTCCGAACTCGTGTGACTTTACCCGGCACTGTAGATAACAAAGGTTACTTACTCAACTTGAAATAATTTAAGATGATCACCTAAGTAAGCGGAACAGATCTTGTTCAGTGAGATCTACAAAGTTTGATTCATCGAATTTATTGTTTACGATGTTAATTTTAATTTAATTTTCAAAATTTTCAACTAATTTAACGCAGTTATGAATGTTTACTCGTCGTTAAAATGTTTTCATTTAAATAATGGCGGAAATAATGGTTTATAAAAAATAACATTCACTTTCATCATTAAAAACAAAGTATTTATTGTGTCATATTTATCGAAACACTACTTAAATCGTAAATAATTGAATTAAACATTTACATTTTTTTATATTAAGTCCCGTAAACATTCTATGTTAATATACGTACAAGTAACATACTTTCTGACGGTAATGCCCCATAAAAAGACGAGTACTAATAGGATCATTGTTCCCACCGCCTCTGCCTATCGGGGACGATTAAAAAAAAACATGCTCAAGCCAGTCACGACATAAGGTGTCAATGTTCGCCAATTTACTGACCATTGATAAAACGCACATAATAGACGCGCCCCATAACCGAGCCGCTTGTCACGTGCCCACTTGACCCTAACGCATGCATAAATTATGCATAATCATCCACAGATAATAACCGAACGAATTTGTCCATCGTCTGACAATGGTGCACTAATATGCATAATCCGACATTATTTTGCATCTTTACTCGCATACATCTTTACCAAGTTTGGTTCATTTATAGTTATTATCAGATTAAATATTAATGTTTGGAAAAAATAATAGAATTAATTAATCATTTAAAGCCGATAGTCTCTATATCAAGTTAATGCTTCCATAAAAATAACCTATTTAATAAATAATCGTGTATTTTTCAAACCGTATCTAATTTCTATTCAGTCGACGTTATCGAGGCCGGGCATCGCGTATTTCTGCCAAAAATTATCGATCTGTGAAAAAAGGGCGTTTGGGAAATAAACTAATCTGAATTTGCTTGCGTTCGCGCATCGAGAGATAGATCGCTACTACGGGGTTGTAATCAATATACAAAGAGCGTTAGAAGCGGTTGATAGAGTGTGTTTATCTAATGAACTCGCTTAGATGCTATCTAACTCAGGTGCTGAACACGTTAGTGGTATTATCGACTGTATTTAAAGAGACTGTTCATTTACAAAGACTTTTTCCCTGCCCAAAAAATACAATTCCCCGGTGGGGAGAGATAAATTATTTGAATATATTATACTTGTTTTAAAGCTTAAATACGGATTATAATAATACTGTAATTTAAACACTGCTTAACAAAGATCAAGCGTCGTAGAATCATCATCATCTTTCATTTTTTTTTATATTGTTTGCATAGAAGTGCACATTTATGGTAAAAAGGTCCGTATTAAAATGTTAATATTAAGAATGAGAAAGTTAATACTAAAAATGTGTTAAACTTTCGTAGCTAAATAATAATTGCGGACTTATAATCGATAATAATGGACGTAGATATTTCGTTTCAATATTTTAAATACAACTAGGCTTTCTTACATTTTATTTCCATTCAATACAATAATATATTACTACCTTTTTGTTAGGAGTAATTATAAAATATTTGTTATTGATTTAAAACGATCTATTATCCGGGCAACACTGAAAAACATTACAGGAATTTTGATGCCATTCGCTTGTAAATAATCCGACGCGTCTATAAAACGCAATTTTTCTCCTTCTAACAGAAAATATTCTAGCTGAAGGCACATTATTACATTCATTTCTCCATTCTCCATCCTCATACCTCTTTCTTGAGGAAATTTTAAAAGCGACATGTGTACATGTATATTCTTTTAATATTAAAAGGTGCCCCCGCTTTCGAAATTTTTGTAGTTTTTAAAGTTGCTTAATATACAACACGGTCAGGACTTGTATAATATTTTGTAATTAATATGGCTCATTGTGACACCTTCTATCATTTAAAATATTCCACTCTCTTAGCGTCATAATATTTTTTCCGTTCTTTGTCTTTAAAATAAGTTTGCACATATTTGCCTTGCGTAATTGCGAAGAGCGCTTTAGCTGCTTAAATTATTGAAATATGACAATAGTTAAAGAGACAATTGCACAAAAGCACACAAAATAAAATGGAACCAGTTCATTGCATGGATCTCTTTTAAGTTTAATAAGTGCATCCTGAAATTCATCCTGATATTCATGAAGACAATAGCTGCGTGTCCTCGTAAACGTACTGTCCAGTTAAAGAGCTCGCTGAATTCTGAATATTTCACGACGTTGCATCTTTGAAAAGCTGTCAGCCTGCGGGGATCCTCTGTTGCCAATTAGTGATTCTAAAATACGTTGGAATGTTCCTCGCTGACGTCACATAATATTTGCGTCAAATGATTTTACCTTCATAATTATAATCTTAACTATCCACAATGAACTAAACAAACTTTTGAATCGTCAAAATGTCATTCCATTCACAGCAGTGAATGCGATTGAGAGAAGTGTATTTCGTCAACGCAAAAATATTATAAATTACGGTATACAATACGTAATATGTCGTTACAGTTATATATTAAAAACAACGGAAGATCTGTTATAAACATAAGAAAAAAATCCTTATCAAAAACATCACCATTAATGTAAATTTCATTTGCATTGGGAATAATGATATCATATAACTTTACTGCTAACTTTATTCAGACTCGTTCATTTTGATTGTTATTTAAGTTAATGTCCTGTAAAGTCGAACGGCTCATGAAATTGTTTACGCAACAAGCGGCTGCATCTACTCAACACTGGGCCGAATACAATGGGACCGTTGGAGAAAAGGTTCAACTAGTGGAAAAGAGATTGCCCTTCGTTCTACTTCCACATATAGTCACGCAGAAATCGAGAGTCTTCTAGAAATCAATAGCACTTTCCGCGTATAAAATTTTTATTAATATTAACTTTTTGCGTAATTGTATATAAAAATCAAATATAAAAGTAATTAACCAGTCGAAATATCTCATCAACTAACTAAGCTTCGAAATCAATTGATGGAACTATTGGAAACATTAATAATTTATTGAACATTAGCTGGTACCCGAGACGTAAATAGTAGTATAAAGAACAAAAGATCTATGAAACTCGCTAAAGGAATGGTAGATTTTTATATTATATGGACTAGCGCCAGATTACGATCGCTGATGTTAAGTGGTCATGCAGTCTGTGATGGTTAAATCGCACTAATCCAGGAGAGGCCCATTCACTTCTGTCTTGAAAAGCCCCACGTCATATCTAGACGGAAACACTGACGCCGGCGGACAGTTCCGATCCCTCGATATTCGTATCATGAAGGATGAGGCAAACCGCTTTGTACTTACGTGCGTAATATCAACGGGAAACGGATAAATAAAGCCCGTCGTGTGTCCATACGTCCGACGGTAAAAGTAAAACGTAGTGATTATCGAAGATATTAACAAACTAAATTTTATTAAAAATCGTCCCCTAGTTTTCGCCTGGTGCGTTAACAGACTAACAGACAGACAAATAGGCATACAGACAATTAAAAAATATTGTTTTTTCCTTTTTTTTTATTGATTATTAATGTCTATTACAAAAAGATATTTCTTCTTTCTTCTAATTTTCATTGTACAGAAAAAGTATTGATTTATTTATTTGAACATTCATCATTAACCAGCAAGAAAATTTTACAGCAAATCCAAAAGCTTCCTGTGTATTGTGAAGATAGTGTCTGGGACTTAATTTAAAACGCTTCCAGCTGAGTAGTGACCCGCATTCAGCTTTTTAATGAACATTAAAGAGATCAAATCAGTAGCCCTCCGTCTAACGAATCCTGTATAGGATCGGTACTAACTTACGGAGACGAGTCCATCGTGTAAAATATAAATGTAAAATCGTATACCGCAGGAGGTGCAAGACTTTTTCATTTATGAGTTGGCTCAACAAAAATGAATGCTGGTTTTTTAAAAAAAAACTAAAAGTTTCTTTTTCAAAAAACCTATAACGAAGGACATGCTCACTGTGAAAAACATCTACGTGGCCTTGGGATGTTTCAGTATTTTCGCTATAACTAATAATACTAAAAATTTAATAAAATTTTCTATACTTTGTGTTACAAATAAGAGTCAATATGGATTAAAAATATTCTTTTTTTTAAAGATAAAATTTGGTTTTTAAACGAATCTCTGCAATAATATGAACTTTTTTAGCGACTGTGTCCTAAGACTTGGTTTTATTTATATAAAAAAAAGTTTTTAAAACAAAAGAAATAAATTCTAGATTAAAAAACTACGAGCAATTTCACGCTTCATTAGTTGCAAATAAAAACATAATAAAAAGAGTAAATTAGGTCTCAAGTCTGTCAACCAGGAGTGAGGAGAGTTGGAAATTTGTTCGACCGTTCGCTCCATTTAACAAGTATTGAGGCCCCGGCTGATACCAGACGAACCGTGTTGACGTGTCCTAACTGACAACTGCTCTAGTGTTGCCAGTACACGTCTTTTTTTTATTTATATAAACTAATAACATTATTCGAGTTAAATAATTTTATATGAATAATTAAAAGTTGTGAAAGGAGCAGTAGAGAAGATATATATTTTTTCATAATACAAAAATTTTAAATGAAATGATACAATTAAAAAATTTTATCTCAAAAAACTTAATTATTTAAATGAGTAAATTACATTTATAAAAACTATATAGGTATACTGAACGTTAAAAGAATTTCAATTTGAATATACAAAGAAAAATTAAAATATAAAAGTCATGACATGGAATATAATAATGGTCGGTTAGCTTTCAATGCTTTCTAGTTTTATTTTACTTTAATATGCGCTTATTTTAAAAAAGAAATTTTTAAACAAGCTCCATAAATTAATTAAAAGTAAGGCTAAAGGGTTCATTAAGTCTTGTTAAGAGTTACCCTTTTCAAATTAAGAAAACGTCAGCTGGGTAGGTCATTGACACAACGGCCCGTCTATAAAAATATTACATAGAAGGCGTAACATTTTTAAAAATCGAATTTTTATGACAATCGGTAATTTTTATGTTTCGTTTTTCACAAAAATTTTACACTGATAATGCTCGAAATCTCACGATTAAGTTTGGTTTTTGTTATTATGCTAGTAATTGCAAGTGTATGATGTATATATCAAATACAAATATTTTTAATTTGTTGCTAAATTATCTCGATTCTCAGTTGGTCACAAATAGTAATCTTACGTCACAACATCTGTTGTTTTAATATGACAGAGGTCTGTTTTATTAAAAAAAAACTTTATGACTGCTTCTCCTCAATTGATGCTTTTTGTATTATATGTTAGTCGCCGTTAAAGAATTGTGACGTCATTATTTCTTTTATAATCTAGATAAGGTTTTGACCTATAAATAAGCTACTTGCCGTTAATATGACGTCATTTGTTAAGGTCTTTGTTTAATTGCTCTGTGAAATCCCATCGTCGCTAAACGGACTTGGCTTATTCTAGATTCTGCTAGACTCTTCTTTAATGATTCTCGAAGAAGCTATGCGGTATAAGGTTGTCGTATGCAGTACTTTATGCCGGAAGTAAATCAATTAATTACATTGAAGCTGTGCCAATCTGACCACAACTACGATGCATTGTGACCGACGTCCACTAACGACTCGAGCAACGGTTAAATTAATAAACTCCTTCACCGAGAACACTGAAAAAATTATTTCAATCTCAATATATAATTGTAATTTGTATTTTTAAAAATGGCTACGAAGTCGCGAACCATGTATCAGCATTAACAATGTCTACTCCATCATTATATTAGTAATACTACAATTGAAGATATGCTATGGTGCATTTCTTTTTTACTACTATTGTTTACAATTGAAAAAGAAAAAAAGAAATATGTTTTGACTTTAAATTAGCGATTTAAAGCGAATTTAAATATATGAGTATGTTTAATACAGAATATATATTTAAATATATGAGATTAGTACGAATTTTTTCCACAAATTTCGAACAAAATTATTTTTTAATTGCCTTATGTTTTTTCCGTCCAACCGTCTCTGTGGCGCAGCAAATAACCGCTTAGTTTATACTTTATTAAAAGCAAATTACTCATTAGTTTCCGAGACCAGCACATAAGTCATTGAGTGTACATGACGGTAGAGTTTGTAAACTAGCCTGACTAACTGCTACCATCATATCGTTTAATCTGCGTTAATATCTTTGCTGTGTTCCGACTGTCAATTTATAAAGGCCTGGTTTTTCTGAGTGGGCTTCTTTTTATATCCAGCCCCATGGTCAGTTCAAATCGTGCGAAATCATGAGGTCAAGTACCAGCCCATTATTCATAGAAAAAGATTGCGTAAATTGAGCATAAGGTGCAAAGAAAGTGAAATGTTGCCCTGAATAAAAAATGGGTTACAAAATTTAAAATAAGACGGTTCATTCCTGAATTCCTGTTTGTTAAAAAATATTCCGCTATCTATGTTTTATTTCAATAATTCCTAACTTTTCTCTTCGTTTCACGCCTTTTTAAAGTTAAACTAAACATGTAAAATAACAAATTTTAAAAATGCATAATTTAAAAATGCCAGCTAACGAAATACACTCGCTGTGTCGCAATGTGAAACTAAAATGGCGGCCTGTCAATCGTGGCCGATCATAAATTTAGACACGTATAGGTACAGATGTTTTATTTTTTCGTTAAATCTCCGATCGTTAAAACAGCACGGCTACAAATGATGGTTATGTGACCCGTAATTTTACGTAACGTTCGTTTGTGTTATTTTATTTTTTAAAATTTTATAACCGATCTAAACAATCAATCAAAAATAATCATTCATAAAATTTGTTGACACAAATGTTTAAATTTAATGATTATAAAATAATATCACATAAAACTTGTGTTGATAGAAATGTTTAAATTTAAGGATTATAAAATAATTTATCTTAACTTTAATGATATTATATATATTTTAATGGACCATCAAACTGAATTGGTTCATTCTGTAAGTGTATATCGTTGGTAGTCTTAACATCAATGTAATAAATACGCTTTTTCGAACAGTTTTTTTTTAAACCGTTATAAGATTGGACACATTACATAATTCTAAAAGAATTTGTAATAAGACCATTTTTGGTATTTCAATAATTTGATAATGATAACAGCATGTTGCCGTGATATGAATAGACCGAGAATTCCGTTTTAAACGTGTTAGTGTAGTTTTATTTGTTGGACAAAGAAATAAATGTATGGAAAAGTACAACATAGATAAAATGATCACATCAATAAATAAATTGAGTGAAAATTGGACCATTTAACTTTGGGATAAAAAAAACTTCGCAACATTTAATGTACAAACAAGATTCTGATAAAATTTCATCTGCCCTAAAAGTTGGTAAAGTGAGCCTAGGAGAAATGAAGTTTAATAATGTTTTATACCTAACATTATATACGTTTCCCGCATATATTGACGAGAGATAAGGTCCGTCTCATTAGGAAGGTATGAATTACAATGAAACGAAGAACCGTACCGACTTGTAAAGAGTTCTTATTATACAAATATACTGACCAAAATTATATTACGTCCAGTTTTATATTTGACAAAAACCGATTATAAAGGTTACTAAACTTCAAAGTTTTTTTTCCGATTGTGGATATTACAACATAATCATATGATTTTAACCACACATTTAAAAAAAAATACACAGCAAAAAATTGATGATTGAGATTGCGTCAAGGCAGTGGTTATTACGGTAACTTCCCAAAAAGAAATCTTATAAGCATTTCTTTCCTACTGTTATTAACGGATCATACTTGTGCAAAGCTTTATTAAATTTAAATATCTTTATGGAGCAGAAAGCATCGCAAATGCAGATCAGTGAATTATTTCTTAAAATAGGAGTATTTGTTTGTCAGGAGGAGGATATGGAACTTAAAAGTATTTATTAAAAAAAAAATGGCGATCTACAGCTTTAACGATTAATAGACGAAATTCATAACACATCACTATATTTTTTTCACACACATGTACTATACTTTATTAAAATCAATTCTTTTTTTTACGAACGATGTAAAATAGATACACTAAAAACACTTTTATTATATGCAACAAACGAAACAAAAGTAGCGCCAGCAACATAAAAAAAGAGTATTGCGAAAGCTAAACAAAAATAAGCGTTTCTAATATAAAATGTACAGTCAGCACTATAATTTTATGCCATTTAGAGGAAATGCGTATCGTCTAACAAAACAAAGCCACGCCTAACTGGATTATTTCGTTATTTCCGAAAAAGGTTTTGTGCGCGGTAAAATAATGAATCAACAGTAAATATATATATATAGAATTGGTGGTGTAATTTTTTATTGCATTCCATGTTTAAATATTTTTAAACATTAATTCAATGAAAATACTGGCCAGTGAAAAAGTTAAATTTAATTATAGTTTAAGAATCTTCAATCACTTTTAATTAATATTATAATCTTTTAATATAATAGGCTTATCAACAAAAATTTTAATTTTAACTTAATCTGGAATATCAAATGAATTGATCAACCTGCATAACAAAAGTTGTAAATACTAGAACTACCAACGTTTTTAATGTACTTATTTGTAGTAACCGGAATCTTAAAAATAAAAATTCGAAAAATTAAATATAAAATTTGTAAGATAATTTTTTTTAACAAAACCAAATAAATTAATAAAGAAAATGTTAGAGAGAAAGAGTTTTGAGCAATTGGTGGTAGTTCTAGTGTTAAAAATTAGGAAAATTTAACTATGTTACAATTAAACTATTCATTCAACAACTATGTTGTTCATAATTCACGCGCATTTAAGAAAGACGTCATAGATTTTGTAGCTGGATCTGTTCAATCACATATACGAAATTTTTGCTCCAGCTTCGACGATTGGATGAAATAAAAATTTACTATAGTGGGACATACCTACTTGATGTTATAGTAACTTTTTACTTTGCCACGTGTAGCATACTTGGTACACGCAGACGACACCATTTGAAGCGCTAAAAGCAATCATTTAATGATTAATTGCATTACATAAAATATGTTTCACCAATACCAATTTTATATAACAATCTTTAGAGAAAACATCGAATGCAATGTACATGTTGGGCAAAAAGGCTTGGCGGAGAACGTGTGAAATGGCGTGTGATAGACGAATAAATAGATACTGAACAATCGTAATGTTTATCATAATATTTCAAATTGTATCTAATTTGTCAATTGTAAACAAAACTGATATTTAAATGGATTTGTGTCTTTCTTTAGTTATCTAAATTGTCTTATTGTTCAGTTAAATTGAAATTCAAACAAAAAACGTTTAAAGGCGTTTGTTGGTAACGAAATTCAAATAAAATGAATAAAAATATCATGAAATTTTGGTTGTAAACAGCGTGAGCGTGCCGGGGTACGCGGGCGGGCTCGCGGCGTCGCTGCCGGGCGGTGGCGCGGCCGCGTGGGAGCGGCTGGGCGCCGAACTGGTGCTCTCCGGGCTGGTGGCGGCCGCGCATTTCGCAGCTATGGAGCGCCGCTGGACGGGCTCCGCGCCGGCACTCCTCGGCGCCGCCTATTGTGCCGCCAGTTTCGTCTCCGTAAGTGTCATTACGAACATTGGCAATGGTGATCAAAAATTCTTTTAAATGTTCGTGGATTATTTTTTTCGCAAACAAAAATGCAAATTCACATTTTGAGTAACAATGAGGTCGTAATTGGCGAAGCGCACTCATCCAGAATTATGTGATATATGACTGCCGGAAAACAATATTTGCACACAAGTGATAAGTATAACTTTAATAAAAAAAAAACAGCAATCCAAGCGGATTCCCACCACGATGGGTTTTGTACCACCTATAAAGGGTACTATTATTGTAAGTATTATTTTAGTTTTTTGTTGTATTGGCAATAGATTTGGGACAATCTGTGAAAATTTCAAATTTCTGCTTATTACTGTTCATGCGATAAGACTCAGTTTACAGACGGACGTCAGTCTCAGTAATAGGGTTCTAATTGTCACCCTTTGAGTACGGAACCCTAAAAAGAAGGGATCCAAATAGCCAAGGTTTACTGGTTCGATCTTTATTGGTTCGGCCTTCAATAAATCGGACCCAGACTGACTCGAATATTTTACGAGCTCCTCTAGGGAGGCTAATCGGTTCTGGCATATTGCCTGCAGTACCTACTTTCTAGCTCTCAGCCATTCGGACGCACTAAAGACTGTCGTATGTTTGCATAATGCGTATGAATGGTATCGGAGCATACATTTTGCCGTGACAACAATATGGAATACAGACTATTTCATTTCGTTATAATCTATGACAATGACATTCGTATAATCTGTATTAGCTATTAAAACAATATTATTTCTAAACTTATCTTCAATATCGTGATTGTTTTATAATTATGGAAGACTAGTAATTACTGAGCCGATTATAAACAATGGTTAAATTTATTATTATAAAAAGTGCTTAAATTATTATATTTGCTAGTTAGCTTTATAACAATGTAGCAGATCTTATAATTTAAATAGAAAAGTATTTATTACTCTTTACTGACGAATATTTTTCTAATTCATTTATATACTGCTTTTTTGATAGTCGATAAATTTATAAATGAATTTATAATAAGTACAATACTAAATATATTTCAAGACATGTTATATTGGTTTAAAAAATTTTATTTAATAAAGTCACTATATGCGTTAGAACTTAAGCGGTAAACTACCACGAACGCAGTCATATATAATTAAAGGTATTAAACATATCTTATATTTAATTGAATTCATAAACTGAAATGTTATAGACATGCGTATCACTCATCGTTAGGT
>DWQX01004271.1:0-15416 GCA_018245475.1 Pharmacophagus antenor
CCCCCCCCCCCCCCCCCCCCCCCCCCCCCCCCCCCTACGGTTCCTTACTTTTTTTTTTTTTATTTTAATTATTTTTTTTTTTTTTTTTTTTTTTCATTTCTTTATTGTAATTGGTGTCTGCTCAGGTTATCACACAAATCGGTGAGGGTACCTACGGACAAGTTTACAAAGCGAAGGACAAAAACACTAACCAGCTGGTCGCCCTGAAGAAGGTGCGGCTAGAGAACGAGAAGGAGGGATTTCCTATCACCGCGGTGCGCGAGATCAAGATTCTGAGGCAGCTCAACCACAAGAACATCGTCAATTTACGAGAGATTGTCACCGATAAGCAGGACGCCATGGACTTTAGAAAGGTTTTCCTTTATATACATTATAACTGGCTGGTATAGCCATCCCTGAGAATTTCGTACCGCCAACAGTCGATGTCGTGTTACATTTTCACTGAACTTATTTAATTAAAAATTTAACCGTAGTGTCATCTAATGGTGATTTGTTAAACTAAATACAGTTTACCATTGTTATTAAATCTTTATAACAGTGGTAAGTGTTGAGGACACATATACGATTAAACTGATTTTTGTCTGAGGCGGTATACCGTCAAACCTGCAGAACATCGACATTGGATATGGGACTATTAATTTAATGTTAAAATTCACCGAAGTGGAGTCTGGATGGTGGTAATGGCTGACTACCATCCTCAAAGTCAGCTTATTGCCATAAGTGTTGGTGTGTTCCGACAGTCGTATATGTCAGACAGAGATAGAGTGTTCGGGGCAAGAATGATTCACTATCTAGTTGTCACTTTCTAGAAATTTTAGACGGTAACAAAGTAATAATGAAACTTAACAGGACAAGGGCTCCTTCTACTTGGTGTTTGAGTACATGGACCACGACCTGATGGGGCTGCTGGAGTCGAAGATGGTCGACTTCACGGAGTCGCACAACGCGTCCATAATGCGGCAGCTGCTCGACGGCCTCGCCTATTGCCACAGGAAGAATTTCCTCCATCGGGACATCAAGTGCAGTAATATATTGATGAATAATAAGTGAGTGGCAGATGCATGTCATACATGATTAAACATATTAGGTGTCCGTACAAACAATAATTAACACAAACATACACACAAAATACATACATGCGAATAACCATCAGCGAACATATTAATAAATATAAAGAATCGAATTAGTAAATAATTAGAGTTTGAAAAATAGATAAAGTTTATGTCGTACATTTGTTTATCTCCATCACTGGTATTATTCCAAGCGTTTACACTTCAGTATTAAACTATTGTACCTTCCCAACAATACTTACGTCACTACGCAAAAAGCTGTGACTATTAACACTTGCCGCATAAGTCGGATAATTTTTACGCGAAGACAGTACGGACGATGCGTATTCTCAAAAGATGATTTCCACATTTTTTAATTGCGTAGTTTCTCACGTTAAGTTACCGCAGTTAAAAAAAATTACGTGATAAATTATTTTATTTTCAAATAACTTTTACAAATTCAATGACCCTTAAACTAACCAAATCCCTGTCCTCTGTGGGAGGTGCACGCGATTGCCTTTCGCAATACGGCAGTTAATTACGACATTGCTAAATTTCTACAATCAAACGACTGCCGCTTTCGTAACATTAATGTATAATTTACGCTAATGTTAGTCTTAAGGTCTTACTGTTTACCGATGTAATGTATCCATTCAAATCAACACCACCTATACCGTGTTCTCCATACATTGAATATATTTTAGGTACATACATTTAATAAATTCTTTCTGTAATAGTCAAATATATCAATGAAGGATTATTACTTTTATTTTCATACATTTTTAATTATTTGTTCTCCCTAACAGGAGCAAACTCCTGTTACTTCTATTTTATTTCAGGTTAATAACACGCAATTAGTAACAATTTGCTTCGTGTTTGATTTTTGTTAGCACTAGATTTAAAGATGACTGTAAAGCTCGCGTTTTGTAGAGGAGAGGTGAAGCTTGGCGACTTCGGTCTCGCCCGGCTGTGGTCTGCGGAAGACAGGCAGCGGCCCTATACCAACAAGGTGATAACCCTCTGGTACCGGCCGCCCGAGTTGCTGCTCGGCGAGGAGCGATACGGCCCAGCAGTCGACGTCTGGTCCATGGGCTGTATCCTTGGCGAGCTCTTCCTCAAGCATCCACTGTTCCAGGTGAGTTTCGTGATGACATCTTTAGGTTTTAAGTTTTTATGATTAGTGGTCATTGCAATTGCTTATTGCCTTGCCTCCGAATGGAAAATATGCAAATACAAGAGCGAGACGGTATATTGAAATTAAAAATTAATGATTTTAACACGTCACGTTCTTTACCTCACTTTTTTTCGTCATCACACTCAAGTTGGCTGAAAAAAAAAAATCAATTTGAGCATCAAGTGTAATCTTTGAAATCAGTACTACAGAAATTATATAGTTAAGAAAAAATAAACAGTGAAAAAGTTCCTTGGTGCGGGACTAAGTTAAGGAATGGACAATTTCAGGCAAACATCGAGATGATGCAGCTCGAAATGATCTCGCGCGTCTGCGGCACGCCGGTGCCGGGCGTTTGGCCGAACGTGGTTAACCTGCCGCTGTGGCACACGCTGCGCCCCAAGAGGTTCCATAAGCGCTGCGTGAGGGAGCAGTTCGCGTTCATGCCCGCCCCCGCGCTCAACCTGCTCGACAGGATGCTGGAGCTGGATCCCGACAAGAGGATCACCGCCGAGGAGGCGCTAAAGAGCCCGTGGTTGAAGAATGTCGTGCCTGAACAGTGAGTATTTATTTATAGCAAAAATTATCAGACATGCAGGGGGTATTGACCACAGTTTTCCAAGACTCTTTATTTCGGTTTTTATATGAACGACGAGAAAGAAATAGCGAGTTGTAAATTATATTTTCTTGTTATCACTTTTATCCCTTCACAGTATATATACTAATCTAAAGTGTGGTTTTTTAATTAAAATTATAAACATTGGTGGACCACGCCGGCTGGGTAGTATGTGTTAACCGTAAATCACGTAGAAGCGCGATGGCCATCCTTCTGCTTTATGTTAAAATTACAAAGAGAGTGTTTGTTTTTTCCTGTTCTGTGTAAATTTAACCTTGCACTAGCGACGCACACGATAATATTCTTGAATTATGATTTTCTCATTATTCCCAAATAATATATTAACTTTTTTTTTTATGTTGCCCTGTCCGCATTTTTGGCATATACTCACAAATTTTGTTCGCCATTCAAACAGATAAATTAATGTTAAGTAAGTAAATTGTACAATAAAAATGCTAGTTGAAATTGTGACAAAGCATTCCATTTATCACTCTGTAACATAAAAGATGGTAAGGTCTATTACATACTACTTTTCCTTCAATTTCCACCAAATTCACAAAATTCATGCTATAGGTCTAACTCAACTAATATTTAAATGGCGTAGTATGTTGTTGTAAAAGACTCCTTGTTTAGCCTTACTGATTTTAATCCTTTATTAGAAATTTTATCTACCATAAAGCTACAGGCTATTTAATTTTGCAATGTTGGTGATCATAAACTAGCAATGTAAATTAAAATTACTCTTTTACTACTATGAATGAAATAGTGTGTATGTTTTTTTTTGGTTACGTTAAAACTAATGTAATACATTTGCCTTATAGAATGCCTGCTCCTGAATTACCTACATGGCAAGATTGTCATGAGTTGTGGTCCAAACAAAGGAGAAGGCAGCAACGGGAACAGGACCAGCAGGGGAAACCGAAGGGCTACGGCTTCGCCTCTAATGACTGCGATAAGGACTCCAGCTTCAAGCAGAACGATTGCTCCAACCAGATGGAGACGAGTTTCAAGAGTGAACCGTACAAAACGGAGAGTGGATTCAAAGCAGAGACGAGTCAAGAAGCAGTGGGACAAGTTAAATAGTACATAGAGTACTATGGTTATTACGGATAACCATAGAGGTGCTTCGACACTAGTGCAAGTGACGCCCAGGTGTAAGTGAAGTGATTGTAGTGAAAAAATACCGTGCCAATGTGCTAGACCAAGTCGGAGTGAAGTCAGTGTTTCTTTTAACTCCATGTTTCAAAATTATGGTGTGATAAACATGTTTTTAATGACCAGAGGGAGAAATAATTAACACGAGCAGTTATTTATTTCTGTATGTCTGTCTGTGCTTCCTAATTAAATATAGTTCAATTCTGTAACCATTTGCGACAGTTACTTATTACCAATATTTAGCTTGAATTGTAGTTTTAAATGTTTTCTAATGAATTTACCGCACTGAGTATATTATTAGCTGAGCGAGAGATTTCTTCATGTGTTATTTTTAACCCGGGCAGTTATTTGCGTTGGTAAAAATGTTTTTACAAGATACAAAACCATATGCCGCTGTTACTGTAGTTATTAAAGGTCCCCTCAGTATCATACATCGAGCCAACACTTTCCGTGCTCATAAAGTTTATGAACAAATTGTATGTGCGTACCAAAATCGTTATGCGAAAAGAGAAAACCAAAGTTTTGAATTGTGTTATTCGACAATCGGCAATTGAAATTTGTGTAAAATGTAATAATGTGTTGTATATATATATATTTGTATAAATTGTGTCATTATTTTATATAAGGAATGTTTTCTCCCGCGTGGGACTACTCGTGTACATAGATTTTATCTGTAGCCCTTAGGTATTTTGCTGACAGTAGATTGAAATTTGTTTTAAAACAATTGAATTTAAAACTGAAGGTTTTTCAGTCCTGTTGTCACAATGAAATACTGTTATATGTGTACTTTTTTTTTTATTTTATCCCTCAATCAAGATTATGTAGGAAGTTCGTATAAATTGTATTGTGGTTAGCCCTCTATGGGCGAGTGTTAATTTTATTTATCGACATTTTATGCGGGAATGCAAATGTAGGCTCCGTTTGATGGAAGAACACTGGTGATATATTATGACTTACAAGCATTACCATATTTATGCAAATGTTAACTGAAAGCGACACGTTGAATAACAGATGATTCGTCAAAACATGGAATTGAATGGTATTATTAAAAGAAAAAAATGAAAATATTTTAATGAAGAATTTAATGTTGTATGTTTTCATATTGTAATATTCCTGTAATAACAACATATTAATACGACGCCATTACAGACAAGAGTGATAAATTGTTTGATAGCGAGACGAATTAGTTTTTCAAATTATTAATTTAGCTAATTGTGATAGAAGGTAACTGTAATAAGTGTAAAATTGCTTTGCTTCTTTTTTAAAAACCCTTGGTGCGAAGGACAAGTCCATAAGTCGCCTCGTGCATTCGAAATGAGTGAGTGCTATCACAGATTTTTCAAAATGGCGTCGGTTTTCTCACCTACAATGGATTAAATCTTGACCCCAATCGCACATTGCGACAATAAGGCCAATAGACAGTGGAGAAGGATCCATGATACTCTGGCTCTCGTATGTGTCTGCTGGAATACAACAATGCTGTTACGGTGGGGTCTACACACGGCTTCGATACCGAAACCACTGCCATCCCCAACCGGCATCGAACCAGGGACCGCCGAGTCACAAGGCAGACAGCATGACGCCGCACCAAGGTGGACAGTTAAATTATATTTGAATTTAATTATAATTGTGGAAAGTCCTCAGGCAAAGCGCTGCAAGCTTGTTGCAAAGAATTATCACGGCCCTATGTTCTCATTGAATCATCAACCGTATGTGTTAAATGACCATTCCAAATTTAGTGATCGCATGTTTGTAATTTATAAATTGTTTTTTTTTTTTTTGTAATGTCTATAAATAGCTCTGTTTCTGTATAAATATTGTTGACTTACCGCAGCCAAAGTTAATTTAGTCGGATAGCGGGATAGCTGTGGGTAAACTGTACATTTATATATCTAGTTAAGTAATAATGTGAACGTAAAAAAAAAAAACAAATTGTGTATAGATAATTAATGTAAAGCGTACATATATATTTATATATATATATAGTGAAGAGAATAATTATTTTAATACGATAAACTTTCTGCAGGTTGACCGTGTTCAAACACTGCGGTAGGATTCGCGTGGCCTTTTAATTGTGTAATTTGATGGGTTATATAATTGTATTCGTGTAAATATTATCTGGTTACACTGTGCCACTGTGGCAATACAACGTGGCAATAAATTATATGGTCTCGTTCCGTGTGACCGGTACAGGTGGTCGGGCAGGCTTCAATGTCGCAATCTCACGCGCGGCCTTTGCGTTCTCTATTGTTATTACCTAATGGTAATTGATGAAATCTTATCGGCTGCCTTTAATGTTGAAATGATACTTTTAAAACTTGTGCATATCAAATGTTAACATGATAATGATGCCGATGAAAGGCAATTTGGAAGATTGTTCCTCTGCGTCTGTTCGCTGTTTCCGGGTCAATCCTACTTCGTAACGGTGTTACCGATTACTACGCGACTTATGCTGGACGATAGCTGTTTATACAATAATTACTGTAAGCTAATTATAATTTTGAATGAGATAATATGTGTTCCGCCCCCAATGATGTGAAAGCTGATGAAATTGTTGAACGGACTCTGATTTCATGGTGCGTTTTGTACGTGTCCATTCAAAATTGCGGTCACAAGATTTTAAAGTGTTTACTATGTCCTATTTATGATATTATATCGCCTTATCTGCCAATCAGATTAACCCTTTGCGGAGTGCCGCCCGCATACGTGAGTTCTGTGTGAATCATCAAATAAGCCAAATACGACGCGTATGCGTGTAGCGACAACAGCTGACAGAGCCGAGTAATGCTTAAACGTGTCTCACGTAAATACTCGTGTATGTGTATACACATAATATAAAATGTCCAGAATTACACTTGGAGTGCTGTGAACGCCGACGTAAGCTCGTCACTGCATTGCGGCTCACTTGGATGCGTCCTGTACGCAAAGGGTTACCAATTTTTGAAGGCATTGGGATGGTGGACGATGTTTGAATGAATAATACTCTTTTTAATTTCTAAACATAACCTTTAGCCCATTAAACTGGGATAATATTTGGTCATATTTAATAAATTTACCGACATGTCTCGAAATTAATTTTGACTCTATAAAGAAATTATGTTTGTATTGGATTTTAAAAGAATTTATGGTGAAATATTTGTCTTATATAATATTGGCCTAATACAATACTCTATGAACTGCAGTGAATGTTTAATCATTTTTGAAATTTGAAAACACATTTGTACAAATTGATATTGAATTAAAAATGAAAAGTTTGTGGCCATAAAACATTTCGTGCCGATTTGATAAATTCCACCGATGTATTGTGGGGGGATGGGATTGTTTTTATGCATGTATGGGCATTTGTTTTCGATTCAGTTTTGTTAACTGTGTATAACGGGTCGCGGAATGAAAATCTACCGTATAAATTCATCAGTCATCGATGTGTCATCAGTGATTTTTTTTTTCTTCTGTTTATCATATAATTTCTAATGATTTGGTTAAGATTTTATATAATGATGAAAACATCATACAAAAGTACAAACTTGCAATAATAAGAGTTTCCATTGATTTTACTATTTTCTCTTGTAATTTGTTCGTCGAAAAATTTTTCACTGTTCAAATATGGCGTCTTCATTCCGCAACTTTTGGATTTAACGACACTTAATTTAAGTTAGCATAATATATAGTATGAACCAAACCTAGCAGGCATTTAATATGTAATGTGTAATATCATTACCATATTTAATTATATGATGTGTGTATATTGTAACTTGTATTTGTTAAGGCATCACATTTGTATATAGACTTAATATTATATAGTTGTTATACCCTCACAAATATTTATAATGTAACATTTTAAATGAGACCGCGGACGATGGTCGCGTTTTTGATTGTTCTAAATGTGTTATAATATATCATTGTTCAGTGCAAACAGTGTGTCGTGTCTGTCCAATGTGATGTGATGTAACCCACGGGGCGAGTTGTTGGACGCGTGCGACCGTACCGTGGCCGCGACCCCCTTCGCCTGTAACATATTAAATTACAAATTGGCCCCGAATACAATCGATGCGTTATTTTATTGGCTCATTTATTGCGCTGCACCATTCTATTGACCGGCGTCCAGGCGGCGGTTCCCGAATACGAAGCGTTGTCCCTTTTCGCATGGGTCTGTACTGTTCCGATTTTCGATGGTTCTGTATTTGTTTGAAATATATATATATATATTGTTTTGCCACAAAAGTGATCCCATAAAACTAAATAATAATAAAAGACCATAAGGGTGAGGAAAATTAGAAAACTTTGATTTCGCGCCTTTTGTAATTTCTACTCAAACTTTTTTTTTTTTGTTTTATTATTTAATCGTTCGATTCTTACTTGGGTACTTTTTGGTAGAATATACTTAATCACCGAGTTCTTCCGACACGCGGTAAGTTTTTGAACAATAGTACGAGATGCATTAGGTCTACAACAGATAAAATCATTTGTTGGCAGAAGCCAAAATTTTCTATACACAGGGTATTGCGTTTTCATGAGTTTCCGCCTAAGATGGTTTTACATTTGAAACGAAATTATTTTCCTTTTTTTTTTTAATGTTGTCAACTTATGGCGCCATTTGTTGTACCGCTATGTGTTAAGGTGCAGTATCACCTTTTGAATCAATAATCCAGACTTAAGGGGGGGGGGGGACGCCCCACAATTTGGGCCGTTTCATGTGTTGTATATTTGTCAAGTCATTATTTTGACAGTATGATTTTTTTTATTATACGATAATTTTTAATGATACCCGCATTCAAACTTATTATGTTAGCAATGGTAATAAGGTTTAGATAAACAACAATATCTTCGCTTTACGCGCAAGTAATAATTAGTTTTCGTTTTTGGTGCTAAGAGTGCCTGAAACACTCGTATTCCCGTCGTCACTTCTACCGTTATTTAGATGTAATCCATAAAGAAGAACCTACAATAGGGTAAGTATTATTGGAAGTTCTCATCAGTATTCCACGACGAAATGTCTATTTTCTCAAAATATAGTTTAGTTAATAGTTTTTGCGTAATGGAATAACTAAGCAATGAAGCGATTTTATTTACCATCACGTCGCCTCAAAATGTTTCGGGTCGTAGACAAGAGATAGAGCTGCGAACTTCAATTGATGTGGCACATTTGTCACGATGTATTAGCCTGTTCAGTTCCTGCCGAGATGTAGTTGTGCGCCATCTTGTTTATGGTTACTCGAGGCCGAGTGTCGCCACGACTAGATTATTATAATTAAAAATACGATGTAAAAATGTATCAAACTTTTTTAAGAAATAAACAACAATGAACTATTTACAACTGGTTTTATTATCGCAACAGATTTGCTTACGAAATTAGTTATTGAAACGGAAGTTCTGCGTCTTCAGTATTGTCACGCAGTGGCTTCTTTTAAAACCACCGCTGTAGGATAAGATAAAATGAAACAGTGTATTTAGATGAATTTATTTAATAAAATGACTATAAATGAATTGGCTTACAATCTATAAGGCACACGTTTGCCTGTTTCCAGTTTATAATTTTTCAACGACGTAACGGTAAATGTAAAACGAAACGTATCAAAGTAGATGACTAGATTTTGAATGAAAATGGTGTTTCCGGAACTGAAGTAAATGTAATTATAGTTTTTCGTTTGCATAATTTGGGGGAATAAACCGCTAACAAAAAATGTCCGTTATTACTGAGGGTAGAAAAGTCGCCACACAATATTCTATAATTTCTGTTTTCAGTCTTTCAGCAATTACTAGAGTCTGAACGATAAATTAGGAATTTTAGCTGAAATATTGTTTTGTTCGCTCTCCTGGATGAGATTAAATAAAATTAAACAAAACGTTATTATAATGAATAGTAATTTGGATTGAGAATGAGCGATGAAGCATAATGGTTTCTTATGCAATCCGGATTGTCAGTCTATTAAGATATAAACTTACAGCATAATACGTTTATCATAAGTGTGAGTTAATTTATGAAAAGTTTTGTGTATTTATGCAGGACATCAATTTTCCAATAATTGTTGCATTATTAAAAACAATCATTTTACATTATACCGTTAATGTTGTATAAATGTATAAATAACACCTCTTAAATAATTACATTTCTTTTAAAAGAAAAAATAACGAATTATTTAAAAAAAATGTTTATAATTATCTATCTAGTCTTATTTTTTCCCGTTTAAGGCAGTGATCATATTTATAATGTCGTTGTGCACCAGGTTTAAACAATTGATTATAATCATTGGGTTATGTGGTCCTAGATAGAACATTATAAATTTTTAATATATTATTTTGCTTCTTGTAAATTTAATAAATATATTATTCAAGTGTTTAAAAAGTTAGGAAAAGGTAATGACAAAAATGTACTCATTTATTCAAAAGTAAAAATTGTTTAACATTTTGTTCTAGATATTTCATTCAAAACAATGTCTTCAAAGCGGAACTTGTATTGAATTTGTTCAAGTAAAAGTGAAATGGCTACCATCAGGCGTCTCACTCTAAATGCATATATAACTACCTTAATTCGTATAAGCTATATAATGGCCGCTGTCACATGCGCTTGGCCCTCGCTAGACACCTTCGATTCAGCTTATAAAATACAAATTATACACTCAAGGCGAAATGTGTCAATGTATTTTTTTTAATGTTATAGAATACAAGACCGTAATATTTATACACGAAAACAGAGGTTACAATTAATATTTATTGTATTTATAGTATTTAAAAAAAGTAACATATTATTTTCAATTCTCGAGGCTAGTAATTTCACTTGCACATTGACACATTTCACAAACGTCTTGACGCACTTCATGGCGTAATGTAGCTAAGTACTTTGTACGAATATTTTAATATTATACATTAAACTATATAAATCAATTCATTACTCATCATCACTAGAATTGTTAAAGGGTTTTTATAATATAAAAAAATAAAACAGACATTGAAACGAAAAAAATTAAACTACATTCAATACAATGCAATATAAAAATGAATGTGAAAAGTTTTATATTTTAATAGGTAATTCTGTATTAATACATTTTTCATAATTTAACAAAAAGGAAAAATTATATAAATGTCATAAAATTAGAACTAAAAAATGAAAATCAATAAAAAAAATCAAAAACCAAATTTTTAGCCTTATAGTAAATGCTTTATTTATAAAATGTAAATAAATAATGAATACTCATATATTTTCGATTACGTCTTAATTATGTAGCATGATGGTCATAACTTACGGTAATACCCCAGTGGTAAATGTTCATGGTGTTGCCACCTAGAAAAAATAAAATTCATATAATTAATTGTCATTGACTGAAACAATTCACTTCGATTGGCAGTACCGATTATCATCTTTGAATTCTTATTTAGTAAATAAAACATTTGGCATAAATCAAATTACAAAAATACATAAAATCAAGCATACGAACTGAAAAGAGATAGCGAACTTATTTAAAAAAGGAGTTATAATATTATGTATAGAATAAATAGTGAAAAAAAGAGAAGAAAACTGACATTTTAAACATTACTAATTGATGTGTAAATATCGTAGATAGATGACTTATTAATATTTTTCGGATCTTTTTGCTTTTTATTGTATAAATCTTGTTAAACTATTATAATGTTCTAAATAATGGAATTTAGTGTATTAACACCTTCAACGTTACACGAAAATGGTCTTTAAATCAAAGGCGTGGCGTACAACACCACACCGTATACATGTATGTGTTGCGTACATTTCATATTGCATTATATGAAGGCGTATTTTCTCACCCGTTTACAATCGCACAACTTATGATTAATAACAATAGTCATACAATGATTCACAATGAAACCATAAAACAAACACGCAATGGAAGAAATTTAAAAAAATAATTATATATGCCAATATTAAATAAGAAAGTAATAACACTCACTACGAGCAGGTTGCCGCTCTTGGCGCGCTGGATGGCGGGCTGCGGGCCGTTGGTCACCTCGATGGTGCCTCCCTGCTTGCCGTTCACCAGGTTGTGCGCGATCCTTGACACAATACAAAATTAATATTCATTCGTTCATTCATTCATCTGTTTTCCATCCTTCTGAAATTGACCACTGAACAAATATTTATTGATTATCTGTTACTAAACAAAAAATATTTTTGTGATTTGCCGTATTCGCTCTTTTCCTGTAGTTCCATTCTCTAAGACGTATTGTACGCTATGCGAAGCATCGTGTGTGAGTTTGTTACTAATAACATATTTTATGTCTCGCTACAAGCTACAATAACAATAATATAACTATCAATAATATTTGTGTAGATACACAATTGTTAATAGACGCTTAACTTTTTTTGTATCATTTCGTTTATGGCCGCAACTTTTTATTTATTGTTTCAATTTTCATATTTCTCTTTTTGTTTGTTTGAAGGAATGTATAGATAGAAGTCGGTTCCATAAGAATTAAAAGAAATTTCTAATCTGAGAGACTGAAATTTTTGCATCGGTGACTTTTTATTTTTTTTACTATTTCGACGATTATTTTTTTTCTATAAAAATCTATTTATCTTAAACTTCGTCCACTACTAATTGCTGTTAGAATCTTTTCCGATGTTATGACTCTATTATATTGTATTTTTTGAGAAAAGGAGCTACAGAATGCATTTAAAAGAGAGCAGAGCTGTTGTGAAGCGACGAACTGCAGCTAGTCTAATAACGAACGTGGCATCTAGAGCTGGCAACACTATTTACTCACGCCGCATCTATCAGCCGGGACTCCAGTTCGCTTGCCGCCACATGACTTTTGTTGACCATAGACCACAAATTTTCACCGTAGGAGTAGCATGCAAATCGGTATTAATATTATAAATGCGACAGTGAGATTGTTTTATACGAAATAAATCTATTTTTTCACTACTTTCGTTGCTTTGTGGATTACCGCTTGTCTTATAAATGGGAGTTCCCCGATAAAAAGAGTACTGTAGTTAATTAAATCATTGGGATAAGAGATTCGGAATGTTACGTTTCATAATGTGTGCAGGGCGGTTCTGTGTAAATTTACTAATCAAAGGCACCGGCGCTGGCGTACGACGTATAATAGGCGCAATCTAACATTCGCACATGCGTTTCGTGACGTCATTTTGTTGCCACGAATAAGCAAAATGACGTCACGAATGTACATATCACTCAACGCTCACATAAGACAAGATACAAGTCATCTATGTGATTAACACTGGTGGATTGGTCACTATAGTAGATCTCTTAACCCTTAATTTGGTATTGTACACTGTGCCATACAAACTTAAAAAAAATTGTTAAATAAATATTATGATTTTAATATAATTATTAATATTTATTCTCATAAAAATGTATTTTTTTTTTTTTTCCAAATAAAGAGTTAAATTATTCAATAGGAATTTTTGTAGGAAGATGATTTCATGTACGAGTAAACAGCCAATACGTAACCGCAGACCTTTGATTACGTTTTCCACGGACATTATAAAACTACGAGGTGGCGAAGTAAATCAAATTAAAAATGATTGAAAGCATTTGGTCTGGTGACACACTGGCACATACGGAGTACCAGCAGTCTCGAAACGGTTAGAGCGCTAACAACAAACAAGAGGAGAAATACTTAGACAAAATACCAAAAGAATAATATTCTCATTAAATAGTCTGTCTACGCAACTGACATTCGTGTTGTGTTATCAGGAGAAGAAAAGTGCTCACGTCCTGGTGTCGACGATTTCGATTAGGTCCGGCTTCTTGGTGTAGTCGGTGACAATGGTCAGCGCCTCGATCAGGTGCGACACGGAGATGATCAAGTCGCCCTGCGGTGACGTCACGCAATCATTTATTTACTCATTCAATAACTTTACGTTTCACACAATTTCAGTGTAACAAGGGCGTACTTAACGCCTTTGGGCATTCTCCGCCAGTCAACCCTGGGTGCGGCAGAAAAGTTGTGCGGTAGGAGTAAAAAAGTTAAATATATATATAAAAACTGATATATATATACATAAATAAATAGAAGAATAATAAAGATGATAATATTTACATACAAATAAATTGATATAATTTTATATATTTACAACCAATATGATTGGCCTATAAGATAATCTTTGCCTTCCAAACTTTATTCAAGAGTAAAGAAAGAGCAAAATAAAACCGTTAAACGTAAAATGAACCTTTTTATCGTTAATGGGCTAACACTTAATCTCACTCGCCTCAATTTTCACACGACGTTAAGTGTTAGAAGTGCTAGAAATGTATTCAAAAAAACAATTATTTTTAACGTAAATTTTATTTTGTAGAAGACATTGTAACGGAAACAACACTAAAGGTACAGTCTTGAGCTTGGCTTCGACAAAATTTGACTGTGCGATGAATGTTAAACAGCAGCAAACAATTCGCAGAGGCCAAGGCGAATATATAAAGAGTGTTGTAATTCCACAAATAGAATATAAGGGTTTACCACTGGTCAATCTATTTCGCCTGCTGTTAAACAATGATGACGGGTTAAAAGGTGAGGCGCTTTCCGCCTGGGACACCCGCGTCTCACCTTGTCCTTCTTGAGGTCCCGCGGTATCTTGATGAGCGCGAGCTGGTCGCTCTCGTTGGTGAGCACGACGCGCAGCCGCTCCAGCGGCAGCCGGTGCTTGAGGCGGAGACTGCGCCGCCCGCCCGCCTCCACCACGTACAGCGCGCGCCGCGACGCCAGTAGCGCCCGCTCCCGCGCCTTGTACCCGCGCCGGTCGTACTTCACCGCCTCGCACGAGTACTGACCACGCGCTCGTTGTTAACACACGGACAGAGGCATGCAACGGATCACGCGGACTGTCGCGGGCGCACCGCGGCGCTGGTCTCCCGTGGAGACTCAATACACAAATCGTCACCCGGCACGTGGTGTACGAACGCGGCATTAATATTTAAATAGTGAAGTCGATAATAACATTATCGACGGGTAAATCCATGAGCTTGACTCACACATCTACCCGGGCGAAAGTTAATGACCTATAAAAAAAATTGCAACAACATAAATCTTCATACTTTGAATAGGAAGTACTTTGCATGCATGACTATAAAAGATGTAGAAAATTTTTAATTGTGGTGCCATCTGTTGACAAAACATTTTACTTATATTGACCCTTAATGACATATATTTTGAGCAACACGCGGTACTCTCCTGGTATTTTGGTATTAATGTATGATTTATTCGTTAAAAGTAAAGTACTCACGATGAGCTCCTCCCCCGCGGGCCAGGCGGGCGACGCCATGAAGCTATCCCTGAGCGCGCGGTGCTCGGCCGTCAGACGGTCGGTCACGAACCGCTCGCCCACACTGCTTGGGTAGCTGTTCTTCTTGCCTGCGACGCACGTAACACTATGCTTAATACTAACAAGTATTAATCCCATACTAGGTTTTTTGGGAGAGAGGCGGGGGAGGGG